>JAEIIG010033795.1:0-82292 GCA_018904695.1 Drosophila parvula
TTTTTTAAAATAAATATTACAAATGTATATTATTTTAACAATAAAAACTATAATTCAAATGTAAGTAAGTGTTTTTCACGATTTAAATTTTATTTATTTTAAAATAATTTAATATCTACATATTATTTACATACATTTGACATGTCTTTAGTGGGTACACAGAACCACCGTCGCTTACTCACCACCCACTTAGTCGAGACACACACACCCCGAGCCAAAAAGGACTTCCCATTATTTTGAGTAGTTCAACTGTGGTGAGTTCCGTCGAAAATGGCCACAGATGGCGCTGGCAGTGCCTTTTTGGCAGGCAAAACCAAAGAAATTTTAAAGAAAAATCATGAAAAATTCAGGAAAACAGCTATGCAAAATAGGAAAAACCATACATCGATCGATCAATGAATCCATCATGGTAAATGACAAACAATTTGCGGCTAATCAGGCTAATGTTCGCTCTTTAATAAAATTGGATAATTTCGCCATTTATTTATTTATATTTTTTGCACCTGCCACGAAAATTGCCAAGCTACGCGCGACCATTAAAGTAATCATATCGCGCGCTTTTCCCCCGCCTTGCAATGATAGCCTGCCATTAGGCCAGGATAAAGATAAAGGCCAAGAAGGAGGCAAGTTCCTCACCAATTAATCATACGGAAAAGGAAGGGGGGCTGCTCCGATGCCTGCTGGTTAAGCCGCCACTTGATTTCGCCTATTTTAAATGTCTTAAGTGCATTAATTTCCGCTTTTTATGCTGCCAGCCAAGTGGCCACTCAACGGCGGCAGGGCACAGCCCAGGCAGGGCACCCAGGATCCCATTGATTGATGCCTGTCAAATTGTTGTGCCTTCCGGAAAATATGAAGAAGTCGTCTCTGGTTGCTTTTCTCTCTCTCTCGCAAAACGATGATGAATGGTGTGCGAATACTAGAGGAGAAGGCTAAAGTAGCCAGGACAGCAGGGTAAGCTGAAGCTGAAGCTGAGGCGTCAGCCTGTCTAAGCGGCAAAAAATCTTCAGCCGTGCTTTTCCCTTGATTTTTTCACCGAAAAAATATACAGGGCACAGAAAAATATCCCGTTTCCACTTTTCGATTCGCAAAACGTACGTTATCGTACTCTGATTTCTACGAAAGTCGTGCAATCGTTTTGTTATCGGAATATTTGGTAATTTTTACTGCTACACGTGACTTCATTGTTTTAAAAAGGAAACATGCTGTTTATATGTCTTTTATTTGCTTAATTGTTTGTTTTTAAGCTAAGTAAATGCACAAATAGCTTATTTATCAATAAGGACTGCCAACTTGTAAACAGCAGTTCCAATTCCGTTCGTTTCCAGACCTCTGATGGTGTAAATAAACATTAATATACCAATGAGAACAGTTTATTTTCTTTCCCTTTGGAATTAACATTCGATTTGATGTAGAAAAATGCCTTAATTAATTAACAAACTTTGTCAAAGTTTTTCATCAATCAGTTTCGTGTTTTTAATAAAAGAAAATTAACAAAAAACGCCGAAGAAAATGAAAACCGAAGCCGGCTTGATACTTTTTAAAAACTTTTCTTAACATTAATCACCAAACTAAGTTTGGTCCCAAAATATATTACAAAACTAAACAAAAAATTATACAAAGATTTGTCAACAATTATTGATCACTCTTTCCTCTTAGCTTCCATATGGATGACTCCGCTGTTGGTCACCCGAAGTAGAGTATGTCCACCAACTATCTCCCGGACTGACTCATTCGCTCGCATGGCAGCAGCTAAAAAAAAACAGCTGTCGGCTAAAGGGACCGTATAAAAGCGTCGAAACCGACAATGAACAGCAATAGATCTCGGCGAGAATGTGCACCAGCCTGAGCGACTTGTTCTCCTGTCTGCGGACGACCAAGGAAAATGACGAGTCCAAATCCACCACCAAGAAGTCAAAGCGATCCAAGGGTGAAACTCCTGTTGTGGTTACCGATTCGCCAACAGTTCCCGAGCTGATACCACCAACTGCTTGCGTTCGTCCCACTCCGCGGGATGCCAGGGTCTCCTACGAGGCCATGGAGCGCTATGATCAGATCTTTGGAGCTCCTGTTGACGCCGAGCCCGGAATAGCCACCTTGGACCGCAACGTTCCCGATCAGTTTTGAGATGTGAAAGGCACTTGGCTTCAAATTGACATAATTAAATAAAAATATTGATGAGTTTTTAAAAACAAAAATAAAAAAAAAAAAGGAAACTTGGTTCTGATTTCCCTCAATTCCGAAATTGACAACCAACATATTTAACACTGACTTAAATAATGGGAAAATTAGATGAAATACAAATATAATGATTTATTTTTAAAAATAAAAAAAATAACAAAAAGAACTATCAAAAAGGAAGTCTGACATAACAAAACATTAAAATAAGCAAGAACAGTTACAAGAAGTTTAAGGAAAATATAGTAAAAATGGTAACAAATAGTTTTAAACTTTTAAAATAAAAAAAAAGAGAGCAGGAGGACTCGGACTCGGACCACTGCTGATGACTGAATAAAGTATAAGAGCAATAAGCTCCAAGCAGGTCCAATTTTTCCTTAAAATTTCCCTATAATGTCTTAAAAAATACTTCCTTTTTCCTCATGTCACACACAAGGTCACACATCTTATTTAAAACAACAGCCAGTTCATCTCTGGTCACACTGGGCTAACGTTTTATTTATTTATTTTTTTTTTGTTATTTTTGTTTAGCGAGGCTTTGTTTGGCATTTTCTTTGTTTTCTTTGTGGAGGACGGGGGGTCAGAACTTGGTCAAAACTAATGGATTACCCGAAAAGCTGGCTGGCACAAAGTTGGGCTCGGCTTGCGTGCGTGCCGACTTTGAGCCAGGTTACACCTGTTTAATCATAGGCGTTTCTGGCCTGCCAATTGGTTAGTTAATTGGAAGGAAACTGCCTTGGCTTTAAGCAGAAACATTTGCCATTAATTGCCGGAAGAGAACAGTAGGAATAACAACAACAGACAAAAGCAAACTGCGCCTTCGACGCAGACACTTCAAACTGGCAAACACAGAACTTTCACAACTTTGTCGTTGTTGCAACAGAGTCGCAGAACAGAGAGGCGAAATTACCGCGAGAACAGGCGTTGGGAAAATGCTGTGTAATTTTCACAGCCACGAATGCAATTCCCGCAAAACAAATGGCGCTGCTAACCCCTTCGGTACCCCTTCGCCCGTTGCCTTTTTGTCCAAAAGGAGGTGACTTTGGCCATTAGTTGGTTTAGGTGTCGTTTGGCTGTTTTGCTGCTACTGTTCCTCCAAAGTTGCCGGCGAATGTCGCAGTAAAAGTTGTCCTTCCACGCGATTACCACGATATGGGGTTAAAATACACGACGATCTTGATATGCAAGAGCAAGAGGAGCACAAGGAACACTAGCTGCCCCCGCCTCCCCCGAAATTCACCTTTAACCCTTGGGGAATAACAGCTTTTGTTTTTTAATTCGATTTGTATTGCTTTTACTGGGTTGTATCTTGGGGGAAATCTTTGAAATTATTAACAGCTTTGTTATAGGTTCAAGAAATTGCGTTTATTCTGTTATTATATATTATTGAAAGACAGGAAACACTATAAGCTTCAAGATAAGTAACGCCAGCTGGCTCCAGACTCTCTTTGATTGTTATTCCAAGGCCAGAGATAGGGAGAGAGAGAAAGAGAGCTCTAGGATCATCCGCTCTCTTGCACACATACAGCGACAGCTGACAATAGCGTGTGATCTAGATCTTTACTCACACAAACAAGCACGTTCTATATTTATTTTGTTCTCAGCTTTGTGGCAATGGAGAGAGCGCGATTTTGGTTGCCAGCTCTAAAATTGTTTCAAATTGTTATTTAAATGCATGGTCGTTACTCATCTTGATATTAAAAAGGTCTTTGGTGGGACTGTCATGTTTTTATAAGCTCAGTTGAAGATGATTATGATTTATTATATATAATATGTTATATTTGGGGTGGGCAAAAGACTTCTTAAAGTTCTTCTTGAGTTATTAAATTGAAATCAGAATTCTATTAGTCCAGCTATTAAATGATTTCCCTTTGTTTATTTTAGCATTGCAGATATTTAATCCTTGACATATGAAACCATTCGCCTTGTTTACTTAATTTGATTTAAGACTGTAAAGCAACATACGAGTATGTGTAATTTGATTTATTTCAAATACAAAGCTAACGGGCTTATGATATTTTATTATTACATTTTAGCCAAGTAATCCTACACCAATTTAAACTATCGCTTGACAGCCTTTGTCAGATGCATTTACACTCCCCCTTCTATGGCCTGCCATATAGCTTTTCATCCTTTCGATATGAAAGCCATTTTGTATTGGCTTTCGATACCCATATATAAAATATAGTAGGTTTTGTTTTGTTGCTTTTTGTTGTCTACTCATTTGGATTTTGTTTTGATTGCAAAAAGTTAATTAAAAATTTGTTGTAATTGAATTTTATTGCATTGTGTGTGTTTGCATTTTGTTTTGTTTAATTTTCTGTTTTTTTTTTCTTCTTTCGTTTTGTTTTAGCTTTGTTATATAATTTGCCTCTGTTTTTGCCGAGTTTATACTTTTTGTTATTTTTTTTTGTGCAGCCATTATGTCATTTGGTTTTTGCCTTTGGACTTAATTGGATTATGGCTGCGTTAAAAAAAAACAGTAGTTTTAATTAAGCCAAAATGCAGCGGAATGGAAACTGGCTCAAATGATGAGCTCCGGCAATCGGGGATCATCGAATCCATAGCCATCATCATTGTCCAGTTCGGGTTCCCAGCAGAGCGGATTGCAAACGATATCAAAGGGCAATGGTTCCGCCAATTCCTTAACCTTTATTTCCACCGTCTTGGCTGTTGTACTTTTGGGCTGGGATTTGGCCAAAGACAAGGCCAAGGTCTTGTCAAGCTTAATCCAAGGCGTGGCGGGTGGACACTCCATATGGGTGTCGCTACCGAATCGTTGGCAGGTCAACAGATCCACGAGCAGGCCCAGAAACATTTTCCTCTCCTTTTGATATATTACAGTGATAACTGTACGACCGATGCCACTGTACTGGACACCATCTATGGCCATTCCCAAGATCCAGGTGCACATCCCAATCCGACCCACAAAATCCACAATCCACACACAACAGCTGTCAACTGTGAATTGAGTAATCCAGAAATCGTAAATGGATGGATTACGCACCTGGCCGGCAAATGACAAAATTAATTAAAATTGAATTGAAAACGAAAATGAAAATGAAAATTAAATGTCGCCCGTTGATTAAGGAGTGTGCGATCATGCATTATGCATTATAATGCTGCATCGGTTGCATTACGCCATCCACTGTCCATATTGCGAGTACGTTCGCGCATTTATGTACTTATGCATTTATGTTTTTTGTTTTTTTTTTGTCCCTGTATATATAGAGAATGCACATTATAATTACATTTATGCGCGGCCATCAAATTCAATGGGGCTAAAACATTTGCATAACGAATGGCACGCCCACAGACCTGCCTGCCTGCCTGCTACCCTGTCATCCTTCCTTCCTTTCCTCCTTTTGCTCATTAAAGAACGGTAAAGAAGTCAGTTACGGGTTTGTTGCCCTAAAACTGCACTCGGGATACTCTACTCTAGAAAATAAAGCTTAAAAAATTAGGTGAACTTGAAATTTATAGAAAACTAGTTGTAGATTTTGAAAAGATCTCAAAAATCTTTGGCTTTGGCATCCTCAAAAATTCAGGAATTTTCTTAGCGTCACAAATTTAACAAATTCTTATTAAAAATATAAAATGAGCCTTCCTAATTTAGCAAAAACCATTAAGTAATAGCTTTCAAAATCAGGGCTGTTCTTTAGTTTCAATGTAAGCTAAATTCTGTGTTATTGGTTTAAAAAAAAAATACCTTAAGAAAAATGTCAAAAATTATTCTACAACATCGCCAAAAACAAAAGCAATTTTCACTAAATTTGGGACTTAAAAGTTTGCCTTGCATACTAGTCAAACAGAGGTGCCCACACGCATACATTGCACGTAAAACGTTAGCATTTGTGTGAGTAAGACCGTGCTGTCTTTGACACTTCAACTTTCGGTGTGACCAGAGCTCGGACAGCGAAAAATCCAGACTTGCGAATCTATCCGTAGGGCATCACTGTTTTAGACACCATTCTAAGGGTTTAAAAACCCCTAGTGGGGAGTATATTCCATTTTAAAACGGTATTAAGTGAAAATCCCTTCCAGCTCCTATCTTTCTTATTAATTTTAGATTTTTTTCTTTTAGCCTAATAACTGATTAAAAATATCTCTAGTAAGGGTAGAGCCTGGAGTTGGAGGTAAATTGCATCTGCAAATGGTGCGTGTCACGTTCAGCAATTTAATATTATCATTTCCCTTAATTTTTTGTTGTTGTTGTTTTTGTGCAGCTCGTGTTTGTTTTCGTGTCTGTCCCGCTGTCTCGCTCGCCGCCTGGCTTAACGGTCAATTTAATTACGGCGAGAAGAAGAGTTAAATGAGGGCAAGGAGGAGGGCGGATGAGAAGGGGACTCACCGCCCAGCAATGACAAAAACAATTTGCAATCTCTTAATCACGCTCGTTCACTCAACTCCACTGGCTAGCTCTCCCTATCCTTGTCTCTCTGGAAGGACGACCAGCCAGCCAGGACTCCGTGATTTTAATTATGCTTAACAAGGAGCAGCACCAGCACCAGCAGCAGCACCAGCCAAGGAAGACAAATGAAGGCCATCGTTTTCAGTTCCACAAGCAAGTCAGTGGGTATATTTCACTTCACATTTCGCACTTCATGAGCCACATTTCTTAATATTCAACTGGCAAACATTATGAGAAATAATATGGTGTCGAAATCGGGCGAAAGTAAAAGATGTTCCCTTTGCTGGGCAACTCGACCCATCTCCTTTGACTTAACTTGTATTATCACCTGGCTGCTTTATTTCTTTGCCCTCTTGGCAGTCAGCTTTTGTTTTAAGCCAAACTAAAGGTCTCTATTGGCATTGTCTGAGGCGACTCTTCAGGTTTTTTTGTCCTGTGCTGTTTTGTTTTCTGTTCAAGGAGGTTCTGCTTCCTGTATTATCCCTTCTCAGTTAGTTGTTACACAGACTTTTTACTGTACATATGGGTTTAATTTTTGGAAAAGAATCGTGATTAGTACTAATAATAATGACTGATCACTTTGCCAACTTATAATGCATTTGATTGCTAAATTCGTACTTGGGAATTTTAGGTGTAAAGAAAGCAATCAAAGGACTTTAGCATTTGCGTGAGTAAGACCATGCTGTCTTTGACGCTTCGACTGTCGGTGTGACCAGAGCTCGGGCAGCGAAACATGCAGACTTGCGAGTCTATCCGTAGGGCATCACTGTTTTAGACACCTTTTTAAGGGGTTTAAAAAGTCATAGTGGGGAGTATATTCTATTTGAAAATTATTTTTGATATGAGCCTATTTTAGGGATACTAATAAGTAGATCTTGTAAGATTAATCTTCAAGCTTGGTTTAAAGATAAAACTAGCAGGCATTGGTCGCTCTTCCCTTCAACTTTATTCACCTTCTTTAAGCTGGGAATTCATTCGCATTTCATTCTTGGCACTCTTGGCCTCTGCTCTTTTGCATTGTGCATAATTAAGAGATAGTAACTGGTGCGTGCTAAGCGTGTGACTCGCTTAATGGAGCTCTATATTAATTGCCGGGCATTAAGCTCTAAAAAGTTGGAGAGCCAAGGGGTGAAAGGCGGTGATAATGCGTTGCACACAGGATGGACGAGGACGAGGACGGGTCGTGCGAAAAAAAAGCAAGTTTCGAGTGCGAGAATTGCGAGTGCCAAAGAGACAGAAAGTAGGCCATCTATGCGTACTGCTGCTGCCAAAAAAAAAACAACAACAACAAATTCATGTCAATTGCATGAAGGCCAGGCCAGGCCACGCCCCTAGGGGCTTTCCTTTTTTATTTATATATACACCATTTTTGTTTTTTTTTTTATTCTTGGCTTTAGGTCAAGTGGAAAGAACAACGAGCACGACAAGAATAACCACAACACGAAAAAGTAGGTTAACATGGGTTAAGGTGTGTCATTAACTTGCCACAAGCAGCACACACACACATCGCAGAGTGGAGTGAGTGAGTGGTGGTGCTTTTTGAGTCCACCTTTTCCACTGCCAATTTGCTAGCCGCTTTATCGTCGCTTCACATGCAAAAGTTCGTATCAAATATCAATTGGTTTTCTTCTATTTAAGATTTAAATGCTTCAATTTTGAATTTAAAAGAAATTAGCTGAAAATTAGGCACAATTATGGCAACTACAACTGACACAGCAACCTAGCTAAACTATCTAAATGCCAGACATTTAATCCCTGCCTTTGGGTTTTTGCTGCCAACGGCGGTGCCTTCTCATTAAGGATAATGTGCCAAGGGCATCATCGGTTGCATCCTGCACCTGCACTTGCGGCAACAGGAACTAATTAGCAGCCAGCAGGCAAGGGCGAAGACAGCTTAAAAGCAGCTCCTTCAAGCCCAGCAAATTGACACAAATTGGCATGAGGCGAGTGGCAGTACATCCGGGCAATCAGATTAGACGACGTTGTCACATCATGTGCGATGTGCTCTTGGCAGTCTTGCCTCCATTCCGTTGGCTTCGTTTTTTCCGCTCCAAAAGCAAAAGCAAAAGCAGAAACAGAAACAGCAGCAGAAGCAGCAGTGGCAAAAGCAGCTACGCAACGTTTTTGCAGCTGCTTTCAATCATGACGCACGGATTAGGACTCAGGTTAAAGATTAACAATGCCAAACAGGAGCGACAGACAGGACAGGAAGGGAGAGAGAAAGTACAGACTAGGAAAGGGAGCACGAGCACGAGCAGGAGGAGTAAAAGAAACAGAAAGCAGGAAGCAGGAGCAGAAATAGTAACAAAAGCAGGAGCTACTAGGCTGCTCTGCTAGTTAGACAAAAGGACGTTAGCTCATGTCACGCCCACTATTAGTTTGAACGCTCCGCCATCCTGATGGATGGAATGGATGGATTGGATACTAGCATGAAGTGGAAACATAAGATGAGATAAGCCGATTGCAGGCAAAAAAGCAACAAGATCAAAGGGGCAGGAAGCCTTCGGCAAAAGGGAACCAAATTTAAGCTGAAAGCCAGAAACCTTAAAGGGAAAATCTAACATTATTTATTATATTTTATATTATTACATTTCTGTTTCGTTTAAAAGATAAATAACGCGTCAAGCTATGTACTGGAACAGCATCATTATGACTTAAAAAAACACACACACACACACCTCTTTTACACTCTCCTGTCGAGTGTGTAAAGAATTTGATGAACACACACTCTAAAGCCATTTGTCATAAGCCCACTGTTCCCACTACCTAACCGAAGGAGAACGCCCAACGAAATGGAATCCCAGGAATGACTATGACTTCAGTACACGACGAGCTGCCAGATATCCCAAAGCTATTAGCAGTTGATAGCGTCTCAAGGACCAAGCACAAAAAAAAAAAAGAGCAGGAGCAGAAAAAAGAACCCAAACTCAGTTTATCCCGAACTCAGCCAGCGAGATAAGGACAATAAGGACACAGCGGAGAACAGACAGTCGAGGAATAACAATTAGTGCATACTTTCGGGCCAAGACAGACACAAAAGAAGCAGCAACAAAAAAAAAACCGAAAAAAAACAAGAAAAAACCAAATAGGATTCCGCGCAATAATCACAGCCAAGTGCTGCATATTTATAGGCGCAATCAAGTTAATTGCTCAAACATCAGGCCCAAGATAACACACAACAAAGGCAAGCCGGCTATAGAGCGGACTCTACCTTCTTCCATACTAATTAACTTAATTGTGGGCAGTTACAGGACGAGAGTGCCCGCTCGGAGAGCTCCTTCGCGCTGAAAGTAATTGCCACTCAAAAGTTCAATGCATTCATGGCAAATTTGTTCACTTCGTCCAGTCGTCGTCATTCGTCTTCAGTCGTTTGGAGGCTCTTCACAGCTCTCGCCAAGGTCCTGGCAAATTTCTTCAAAATAATATTTGGCTAACTGGCGAAAACTCCTTGCGGCTGCTTGTAGGAATTATATGCAGAAAACAACTTGAGCTCTATTCTTGATTTTAGCTTGAAAGTTGCCTGGGCAAAATACAGTCAAAGAAAAAACCTATGCAAGTTTGAAATCAATTGGTGAAAGAGCCCAAAAGTAGGCTACGAAAAGTTACACCAACAATTTGACAAGGTTTTCGGGCTGTAGAAGTTTAGGATTGCTTTGATTGCTTAGTTTAGGCAGGCTTTTTAAATAGCTTTTAAATCGAAATAAATTTCTGGGGCTTTTCGATGTATTTCTCTCAGTGTGTGCAATTAGCAAAACCGAATTAATGAGAATCTGGGAGCGGGCAGGACTCCAGCTAAGCTCTTAACAAATCTCTTAAGCCCGAGACAAATCCTGTTGAGGAGAGCATCTCCGTTTCCATTTCCATTTCAATTTCAATTTTCAACTCGTTTTTTTCTCATTGTTGTTTGGAAACGAGTGAAGGGCAATACTTGCCACTGTGACCCCTCCAGCCGCCACTGTTTTGTGGTGAATTTCAATTATCCCCTTTGGAGCAGCTACCCCCATGGCCTGCATTTTTTTTTGTTTAGCCCCTGCCCCTCAGTTTCAGCTGTCCTATTTTTTGTTCCCTGCGACTTTGCCTTGTATTTCATTTTCAGTTATATGCATGAGACGCCGCCTAGTTTTTCATTCGACCCTCTCCTACTCCTAATATTTTTCCTTTATTTTTCTTTTGCTTTGTGCCAACTCCCAGCTCCGGTTCCTGTCCTCCACTTCATCTTCTTCTTCGGGGCGCTTGCTGGCCATTTACGCTGTAAATTGTTTGCATACAATAGAGCCAGCCAGGGCAGGGGCCTAGTTCGAAGCCCCGGCCATTTGTTTTGGCTTGGCCAAAACGAGAGAGAGAGAGGGCGAAAAAAGGAAGCCAGGCCCAGATCCCGGGACTCCCGGCTGCCGTCTGCCGGCTCCGGGTCTTAACTTTTGGCGCGGCTTATTTGTGCGGCCAGATTAAGTTTCAAATTGATGTGCGTTTTGAGTTGGCCGGCAAACACGGAACCGCGTCCAAAAGAATCCAGGGGGATTGGGCCGCTAGTTTCCTACGTTGCCCTGATGAGACGCAAGTCCTGGCCGTGTCATCATCAGTGCCAGTAAGCCGCCTTTGATGGCCAAACTTTAATTTGATTATTCCGGTTTTGTTTTCTTGTGAAGTCTATTCTCTATATTTTCCGAAAGAGCCGATAAGCTAGTTTTTATGGCTAGAAATCTTCCCAATTTTACACGGCCAACACGGTTCCATCTAATCTGCAAAGGTTGCTGGGGCGAAAATCACAAGGATTGAGAAGCTAAAATATTATATTTGATTTCTCCAGACAAGTGTGACCTTGCTATATAGTGGAAGGCGAAGGAACAGCGGAATTGGGGAATAAATAATATAAAATAATAAAAATAAATTAAGTTTATATCACTTCCTTATTAAATATATAATTATGCTTCCAAAAAATGCGAAAAGTATTATCTATATCCATATAATCCATATTATCTAGAGATAGTGTGACCTTGCCATGCAGCGGAATATGGAACACTTAAGGCTCCATTTTAAATGTTACCTCAAGTGTGAACTTTGATCTGATGTCTGCGTTTAGTAATCGGTTGACTTTTTTGTGTTATTTTTTATATTTATTGGGGAAGGGGAGTAAAAAACAGGAGCACACACACATTTCCCTCTAGCCCGTGTCTCTACAAAGTTACTGCCTTTCGTTTTGTTTTGTGAGGTTACTTTTTTTTTCTTTGGGCGGCGTGTGAAAGCGTGAAAAAGTTGCGCATAAAATTTCCATATCAGCAATTTTATTTGCAACAATTTGGCAACACTTCTGTGCGGCACGGCGGTGCAGCTTTGGCTGGCGGTGACGTATCAATTTCCGCTTGATTGCATTAAAAAAGAAATAGTAGGAGGGGGCGAAGGCAGGAAAAACGCGGCAAAAGTTTTCCTTTGCCATTTCCCCCTCTCTCTCTCTCTTTTAGCTCGTGGTTGTTGTTCTGCTTGTTGTTGTTGGCGCAAATTAAGTTTTTCGGCTGCAAATACGATTTTTGCGGCAAACGAAAATCGAAAATAAAGTTAAAAATTTCACCGTTTTACTTGGATGTATCTGGTCCGTCTTCTTGGGCGCCCGTCGTCCTTCGTCCTTTTGCCTATCGTCTGCGTAGGAGAGGAGAGAAAAAAGTTTGCGGCTGCGGGAAACTTTGGCGAGTGCAAAAGTTTACAATTTCTGCACACAGTTCGCTCGCTTGCCTGCGTCCAAGTTTAAAGGTTAATGATACCACAAAATAAGTTAAGGACCCCACCGAAACACACGCAGAGGAACAGGAGAACCTGGAGAACCGAAGAACCGGGGGGTTCTACACGGAAATAATGCCCCTGATTGGATTTGTGCAGTGATGCGGCCACGTTCACTGTGTTTGCTACGTGCTGCAGTCGGAGACAAATTGCCGGTGTGACCAGGCGGTGGTGGTGGCGGCGGGTAACTTCGAGTGTGACCCTGCACTGCAGCGGGAAACGGAAACGGAAACGTGCAATTACCAATTAATGGGCAATAGTAACTTTGATTCCGATGCTTTTCTATATTGCACACAAATTATAGTTGAATCAAAACTCTTTCTTACAAGATATGTTATATATACTTATTAGTTATTTTCAAATGCTTTCATTAAAGCTAAACCGCTTGTCGTAGGGATCAAAGTCCAGACTCATTTGCGAGACAAACGGCGTTGGGTTTGTATGAATATCCTTGTCCAATTTGGCGAAATCCCTCGACTCGGCTGTTCGCGCCGCAGACTGCATTATTTGGAGATCGGCCGAAAGGACACAGCATTCGCCGTCATCGCAACAAAGGTAGCAGGCTCGGAAGGCTGTTATTATGAGGCCCATTGTACAAGTCGGTTTAGAGTCTAGGTTAGGGCTCTTTTCTCGTTCAGCTCTCAGGGAAAACTGGCCAGAAACACTTGCCACATTTAACCAGTAGAGCTGTCGCCAAGATCTCGGCCAATGGCCAGTTGGTTTGACTTGCACAGATAAGAAGTTACAAGTCGTTTTGAGGAAAGGTTTGCTATCTTTTGACATTTTCTTTTAATTTGAAATCTTGAATAAATGGTGTTTACTAATCGGTTAGTTGTTCTGATTAGTGAAGTCATCGTTTCAGTAAATTAAACACTCTGCACTCTGCACTCTCTCTCTTTGTCTGTCTGTCTCTTTGGTGTCATTAGGTAAATTCCCAAGTTTACCCCAAGACCATGTCGGAGTTTCTACTCCCTTGTGTTGCCCTGCCTGCCATGTTGTTGGTATCCTTTAAACGCAATTGTGCGAGTGGCAAATGGCAAGCCAACAGATGTCACTTCCACTCCCAATACCTTTTGCCTTTTCCCCTCTAATATACACACACGTCCCCCCAAAAAGGGGTCCCCTACCCCCACACACACAGTTCTGTCTCGTCGGTCTCCTTCTTGTTTATTGTTAGCTTAGTGAACATTTAATTGTTGTTTACATTTGTATTTTGGTTTATTCCGCAGCACTTTGTTGTGTCTCTCCCTGTTGCCCTGCATTTCCTTCGCTTGTTTTTTAATAAGATTCTCACATAAACAAAAAGAAAATGGAAAATGCTGTTGGGTGAAAGCGAAATTTACATTTTAATTTCTTTTAATTAAAGAAACAGAACCAAAAACAAACAAAAAAACAAAAAAAATAAAATACATTAAAATGTATTTTCCTTCTGCTTTGCGCGGGCTTTCTTATTATTTTCCTTCGCCTTCTGTGCTTTGTTTTTTGGGAACCGGTGACAGCTGTCAATATACAATTTAAAAGGATTTTCACTTTAAGTACTTGGAAAAGAAAAAAAAAAACAAAAAAAAAAAAAGGAGAAGAAGCGCCACATAAAAGGAAAGACGGCAGGTGAAAAGTACGTGTAGCTATCCCAGGATGCAGGGTCAAAGGGTGCCCTTCTGGGAAGGGATGCCAACAGCTGGCGGCTATGATTACAGTTTGACTTCAAAAGGAAGTCCTTAAAGGGGGAAATCATGTCGGGTGGGCAGAGCACAACCTTCGGTGAGGTGTAAGGGGCCACCACGAACCAAGAGATAAATGATCAATTTATTATTTTCTATTGTACACACATTCATTAGATAAAATCCGCACGGGGAAGGCGAAAGGACCCTTCAAATATCCGTAAAATGCATGCAGAAGCAAACAAATTGCGGATGCACTTGAGACCCCAAAAACAAATCGACGACCTTTCCCCCTAACCCTCCCCAGCTGCTGCTGGACAGGCGGAACAGGAAGTGCTCTATCACACATGCAGGGAGGAAGCAAGGAGCAGGAGGATCCTGTTCTGTTTCACAATTGTCGCACGTAATTTGGTTTTGGGTATCTCAATTTCTGCTCTCCAGGCGCTCGAGTGCTCCAGGGCTGCTGGGACGGCTGGCTGCCAGGATACGCCAGGATACACTAGGATACACTAGAATGCCAGGATGCCAGGATGCCAAGGTGCTGCTGTGTGCAGCAAGCGACGAATCAATTTCTGACATATGGCCTGTCAATGAGCTTTGACGTGTGGCTGCCGCTGCTAACCCCTCCTGCTGCCCCGGCTGCTGGCAAAGATAAAAGGATGTGCAACAGTGTGGCAGTGTGGTGGGCAGGATGCTAAGCAAACATGACACCAATGGACCACAGGACCAAATCATGACTCCAGATGGTAGCGGGGGCGGGGAGCTCTCTCTCTCTCTGTGTGTGTGCAAGGACAGCTTCATTAAGGGGGCGGTGCTGCTGCTGCTGCTCCTGCATGTGTTTTGTAAGCATTTGAAAATTTTCCATTTCACTTTGTATCTGTGGCGCCCTGCCAACTGTATTTATCTAACATTTTTCAACTGGCTCCCAGATACATTCTCAAATACATTTATATCTGCCAGCACAATGTTTTCATTTCTGTGGGGTTGGAGGGGGAAACATTTTGCGCAAATTGAAGTATTTACCTTTCTTTTTTTTTTTGTAGTGCAAACTATCCACGTGCCGCACTTGCACCTCGACCATTTCTCCATTTCAGCTTCATTTGCTTTATGTAAATTTTTAGCCATCGCCATTGCCATTGCCATCGCATTTTCCCCTCATGCAGGCCAGGCCAAGCTTTCAGTGTTATTTCCCAGTGCTTTTACCGACTTGCAGTTGTCTGTCTGCCTCGGTGTCCGACCCACCTGGAGCCACGTTCCTCACCTGTCAGCCAGTTGCCACCCGGGCGCAGCCATTTGTCTCACTGCCCCCGCACACTGCCACGCCGCATTTTGGCTCAAACAAAACGTTGCGTAAGCGTTTGCCAAAGTTAAACCGGAGACCGGAGAAGGTAGGTGGGTTGGCAGGTAGGTTAGCCTGGACCAGTTCCACTCCCACACTGCTGCTGCATCCAACTCTGGGTCCGGAGGGAGAGCACTAACTGACTATCGCTTACTGGCGCGGCACATGTCTGCACGTTTATTTCTTTTGCCCGGTTTTTTTCGGGGGTTTTTTTTTTTTGCGGTGCTGCATCGCGCTCCTTGGCTGGAAATTGCATTGCGCTGAAGCATTTTTTTTTTTTGCCCGGCTCCAGCAGGCTTCAAGCTTCACAGCTCCCCAGCCTCATCAGCATGGCCCCACTCCATGGAACCCCTTTGCCATGCCACATGCCACCTCGGCAACCCCTTGTGCCATCAGCATCCATTTGTTTCTTGAATTGCGGCGTGTTACGTTTCATTTTCAATTTTCATGGCATTTGCTTTTGTTTGTTTTTGGGTCGTTTTTTTGCCAGTGGGCAGATTTTTTTTTTGGGAAGACAGGGGGTGTGGCACTCCTTTAATCAGGCTTCGGAATCGATTTTTAAAACTGGTCTGATTCCAAATGCAGTGTCAATAGGGAGAAGGTAGGTGGTATAGGAGCAATAGTGTGACCATGCTAGGTAACGGAAGTGGAACACAATGATTACACTTTATCTTAAATAAATTGATTTAAGAAATACTGATTGCTTCCCATAAATAACATATGTAGAGTGTAACCATGCAGAATCAAACTTCTTCATAAAACCTAAGTTGTAATAAAATATACCTCAAGTATTTTAATTTATCATTTTCTTAGTGTTTGAAATTAATTTAAGTCACATTTCTTCTCTATGCTGATGCATAATCAATGATATTACCAATACAAATAATTATAGCGGAACTTTACAACAGTGTAACCATTAGAGCTGGAAAAGTATCGTAGTTTTCGATGTTTCTTATATGTAAACATGGATATATCGGTCTTAAATATCGATGTTTTTCCAGCTCTAGTAAACATGCTAGGTAACGGAATTGAAACAAAAATAATAAACGGTAAGCTTTTAAATTTTCCTTTGCATATTTAATAAATAAATAAATATGCTGAATACTATTTCATTTTAAATATTAATCTGTATTAATTCTTATTCCCAAAACTCAATTATACCAACTGTACTACATAGCAGTGTGACCCTGCCACACAGCGGAATTGAAACAGTTAATAATAGTCTGAAATGCCCAATTTCGGTGCTGCAATGGCCAACTTCGATTTCCGCTTGGCGCGCTCAACTCATTCCAACAATTACGGAAAAGTCCGAAACAACTTTTTTATTAAGTCATTTCATCGTTAGCCGAAATGAACAAAAAAAAAAACAAAAAAGAGAAAAAAACAACCAGAGAGACAGCGGCGCAAAAAGCGGCTGGAAATATAATCATAATAAAAGTGAAATTAAATAAAATGAAAAGTCATGAAAAACATTTGCACTTGTTCAAAAAGTAAGCACAACAGAATCGTTTTTCCACGAGTGGAAGGGAGGCGTGGGCGTGTGGGCGTGGTGTCCATTAGCCAAGCCGGAGGTGAGACAGAGAAGCAGGACTTGGAGCTCGTTCTGTCATTAAATATTTACTTGGCGCTCTCATTTCTTTTACTTAGGCAAAAGGCTCGCCGAGAGTTGCGCTTCCATGGCATCTCATCGCATTCCATTAGCCGACTGCCCCCTCTCCTTTGCCTCTTATATATATCTATATATATATATGTATATATATAGATATATCCGCTTCTGGGCACAAGCCAGATAAACATAACCGTTCCGTTTTATGAGCAACAATCATTGCTTTTGATTGCCATCCTGATGGCTTCAGCTTCAGCTACAGCCAGGGCCCGAAACCGGCTCCTCCTTCTTATCCTGGCGAAGGTGTAAAATGCCGCATTGCTTAAATTTTTTATGGCTCACGCCTGCCTTGCAGGCAGGCAGGACTCCTTCTCCCTGCGTTATTGTGTCATTCTCATGATTGAAACTCATTTGGCCAGCTCTCCACCAGACGAGGACTCGGCTCCTGGCATACGCCGCCACATGGCTGTTAAATTGATTGCCGGACAGGTGGAGGAGTGCATGTCTCCTCCGCCTTCACACTGGCAATGCTTGTTGCTCTCGATTTTAGATTTTAACTGTGATGGGCTCATTAGTTTTGGTTGCGGTTCTAAGCTGGCTTTCCGGGGGGGAAAATTTTGGGGAAATTGGCCACAATTTTCTGCACTATGTAGCATTAAGTTTTGCGGCTGAAAACGTCTCAAGTGGGGCAAGAGGAGTAACACCTAATTGGTTGAGTTAATCCCTCTTAATTATTCCAACTACCTTTTAAACAGAACAAATTAAGTATAAAACATTTGCCGTATACTTGATATACGTATACGTAATATTTCAAGTATTTATTGTACTTTCATTTAAAGGTTTCCCAAATATATATAGATATATAATAATATTTATCGGACGACTGGCTGTCAGTTGCATTGGCATAACCGCTGAACGTCAAGAAATGCTGATTAAGAACTTCAGGAAAATGAGACTGAAAAATTGACGAGATTGATGAGAGGCAACTGGGCAGTGACAAGCCTTGGGAAAGCCACCAAGAGCCAACCGGTGATGTTGTATCAACTTTAATGAAATTTCCTGCATATTAAGCTGAAACTTCCGAATGAATCGCGAAGGCGAAAGGAAAAGCGGAAAAGCAAACGACCAAGTCCAACGTCGACGACGACGACGACGACGACGATGTCTCTCCGCCCCGACAGGACGCTGCTGCGTTGGCTTCCTTTTTAATTTCCGTTTTTATGCGTTCGCCTCAAGGCGCCAGAGGATGAGGAGAACCTGGAGAAGCAGCACCAGGAGCAGCAGCAGGAGCAGGAGCAGGAGTACCTGTTTCTATGCAACAAACACCTGGCCAAGGCTACAAACGCTGATGTTGCAAATTAGTGGCAGGCGCCCTTGCCTCCCACTTTTGCGGCTGCCACTGCCTGATGATAAGCATAAAATTATCGACACAAAAGCAAAATTTGTGTAATAAAAATTTTAATTAAGTGTATTTCTCGCTTTCAGGGGGGTTTTTTTTCTGTTTTCTGTTTTTCTGGCGCCCAGAGCGATGACAGCGCTCCATCACACGAATGGCTGTATCCTTGAGCTGCAGGACTACATGGGTTTGTTACGGACACGGCTACGGATCTGGCTATCATTGTTGGAAATTTATGCAAATCGGTTTTACCCACCATCATCATCATCTTTCCTCTCCCACTGAATTAAAAGTGAAGTGTTTCAGCTGCAGGAAGGACAAAAGGACAGAGACCGACAGCGACCGACAGCGACAGAGTCGGCCAGACAGAGGCAGACAAAGGCAGACAAGGACCCAGGCCCAGGCCCAGCCCAGCTTGGCCGGCAAAACGATTAACGCTTTTAATGAGTACTAAACTCGCCTACGCAATTATGAGATAGCAACCCCCGTTAAAGCTCAGGGGCTCACAAGGGGGCCGGCCATCCCCCTTGCAGAGGCGTGGCTGCGTGGCGCGTGATTGCCGGCGGTGAATAAAGCCAACGATTTCCATAGACAGACAACAGCAGATAAATCCAAAAAAAAAGCGGGTCGGGGATAATCGAGGAGAGCCTTTTATTTCCTTTTTCCAGGCCAGGCATTTATTGAGATAATTTGGTCGAGTTATCAGAGTTATCAGTATTCTGTAAGACACTAAAAACTTGCCAGCATTTGTAATAATTTTCGGTTGGAAAATGAGCTAGTGATTTGTTTAGGAAATCACAACAGAAGAAGGTTTTTTAACAACCAAACAACTTTGTTAATTTCCAGTGAAAAGCAAAGGTACCTTTAGCCTCTTCTGATTAGTTGTCTTTTAGTAATAAATTCTTCTTTATAAATGTAACTACAATAACTGTTCAGTAACCTTCCCTAAATTAATCCGCAAATCCCATTTAGTCTTTTCTTAGATTTCCTGCATTTAATTTATATTGGTAGACAGGTGGTCTTAGCTTTCAGGCAAGGCCAAAGGACGACATCTAGATCTTCCAGCTGACCCAAGCGGAAATTTATGCGTTGCCATTTTCAAGTCAATAAGCGCATTTGTCTTGTCCTGCGTCAGGACAAATGCAACGCGTAAATTCCAAAAAAAAAAAGAGGATGTATTCAACACAGTACTGAGTGGAACCCCAGGACGAGTGCTATCCATTATATCCCACCAGGATGATGTCGCTGTGAAAGCTGTAAGCATTTAATTCCCCCGCTTTTTATGCCAGCGAATTTATTTTAATTACTTAAATGCGGCTGGTGGTGCCCTTAAAATAAATCAATGGTGGCGAATTCTCAAAGTTAAAGTTATTTTAAAAGATTAAAGAGCATAACTTCTTAGTATAAGGTTATAGAAATAGATTCTTACCTTTATACAACTTAAATATAATAAATACATTCCATTTGGATACCACAAATAATCTTTAAACTATGGAAAATTGATTAATTTAATTACCAGCATGGTAAGTAAGGAAGAAACTTTCAATTCCCCACTAGGGACAATCCTCTATAGCCTCTTCAGCTCCTCAGTCCCTTTTCCATTCCCAATCGCTCAGATTTCCCTCAGATTACATTTCATTTCCACTTCGATTTTCAAGGCTACGTGCCAAACAGGCGGCAGGCAGCTAAGGACATGGAATGCACAAGTCTGTGCCTTGGAATCCTGGCAATCCTGTCTGTCTGTGTGTGGATAGTGGAGGACTCGGGACGGACAGAATTCAACCGCAGTTTCGCCTCCTTTGTTGACTATTCAAAATTCAATCAAATGCATTTTTCTTCTTGAGAGGAGCAGCAGCAGCAGCAGCAGCAACAGCAGCAACAGCAGCAGGACGAAGGACTCACAATGGCAGCCCAGGCAAATTTCATTTTGCTTTTCCCAAAACCCCGCGCGAACCCCATTGTTGTTGGCCATAAAAAGAAACAGTTATTAGGGAGAGCGACCTGTCCAGCAAAGATTCTACTCCTCCCAAGGAAAAGGGCAAGGAGGGAGCGTGTCCTTAGGAAGATTATTATTATTATTATTATTGCTATTACTATTATTATTACTGCTGGCACTGTGCATCCACTTTTGGCTGCCACTGTATTACATTTATTGTTATATTCATGCACTTCCTTTGTGTCGTCATGCAAGCAACAAAGTTGCAGAATTCCTTTTGCCATATGCGAGAATCGATGGCTCTTAGGGGAAATTAAGTGAAGATAGGGGGAATTCTTTGGTTAAGAATTGTGTTGAGAAATAGGGAAATCTTTTGGTGAAGACGAGAGCATTTTTTGGGGGAATTCTTTGAAGATTAGCGATTCTTTGATGAATAATAGGGAATTTCAAGGGAATTAATAGAGGAATTTCTGTTGTAAAGAATAGGAAATTACTTTCTGAAGAATAAAGATTTCCCTTGTGAAGAATAAGGAATTCTTTGAGAAAGAATAATAATAGGAATGGAATAGGGAGAATAAAGAATAGGGAAACCTCTCAGAATGAATATAAGTAGAGATTTTTCTTTAAAAAAAAGTCAGTTTTTTGATAAAGTATAGAGAATTCTCCGGTGAAAAATAGGCAAATTTTTGGTGAAGAATAGGGAAATTTCTGGTGAAAAATATCACTTAAATATAAGCAAAGGTATAATTGTTGAATTATATAATTGTTTTGAAAAGTATAAATTGTTTTTTTGCTCTTTTTGTAGTAAAATCTAGTGGATTCTTCGGAGAACATAGAATTCTACTCTGAAGAATTACACGGCTGTAAAGGTGATCTTAGGGATTTGTAAAGGTGTTTAGCTTAGATATTTTAGCCACGACTTCCTCAACATTCCTCTGCCTACCCCTTTCTCCTTCCTACTTCATCTCCCAACTCCAAATTTCCTCTACGAATCTACGCACCTCATCCTTCCTCTACTTTTGTGTTATTCTTCCGCTTCGATTATTTCGCTTTGGTCCTCGGCATCGTGTCCTTGCTGTTTTTGGTAGCTAAATTAGCTAAATTGCTTATGGCAAACTCACGTAGCGAACCCCGCCTTAAAAACAAAGCCATGGGAAATGGGGGGCAGCCCTGTTTTTGTTGGTTTTTTTTTTGGGAAATCGGGGAATGAAACAGGGGGGAACAGGGAATGGAAACAGGGGAGTTTTTGGCTTTCCTCCGGGTTTTTGTGTAATTGTTAATCACAGAAAGTCCATTCTCCACTCCCATGCTCCGGTGTTCTTTGGTTTTTGCATTTACAGTTTACCAAAAATTGTTGTGCGATTTTTGTTTTCATGGTCCATTTGGCTTTGTATTTTGTCGGGAACGGGCAGGTCGAAAACTTGCTGGGAGGTTGAGGAAAATCTCTTTTGCTGTTTTTCACTCCCTCCACAGCTCCAAACAACTCCTACTCTCTCTCGCTCCCGCTCTCCTTTTGTGTGTGTACGTGCAGGTGAACGCATAATTAGGAAAATTCCTTTGTTGTTACTTTGGTTTCAGGCGAGGTGGAAAAACGAACCGAAAATGCGAAGTTTGCACTGAGATAAATGCGGGTCAAGTTACCGAAACGGTTTTGAAAGTATTTTCCCACCAAAAGGAAGTAGTATTTATCTATCTTATTATGTAATCGAATATTATTTTGTGGCAGTGCAACTTTCAGTTGAGTGAGTCCAAGATTTTTTGCAGTGAAACAAAAAAAAAACAAAAACAAAACGAAAAATCTCATTTGTTTACATTGCCATTGAATCAAAGCGAACATTTAATACCCGGGAAAAAGGCCTCACCCCTGTGAGCCTGCCAGGATTTCTTCTCCGATTTCAGCTTGAGCTTCAGCAACGTCAATAGCATCCAATCCCATTCGTCTCCCATTTCCAAGGACTTACATTCACATACCGAAAACGGATCCGGAAAAGGACAACCAACGGCAAAAGGGAGACTCACCTGCAAGCAAAAAAAAAAAAAGAAATAAGATAAAGAGAGATGAGTAAAAGCGGGAAAATCAATGTGTATCTTTGTGAGCTGGTGAAACGGTTAACAAGTCGTATGAGTAATTTTACGAGAAGGGAAAATGAAACTTTTTATGCGAGGACGAGGGACCTCTCTCTGTGTGTGTGTTGCCTGAGGACCCAAAAAGATATCCGAAAAGTGTGCCGCACACACAGAATTTTTATTTGCGCACGCATAAAATGCCATTTCTAATTTACGATCTTTGGAGAGGCCCAACAGGAGGAGTCCTTGGCCCAGGACAAGCAGCTCCAAAGCAGCAGCCCCAAGCAGCCGCAGGAGCAGGAGCAGCCGGAGCAGCACCCAGCCAGTTTATGATGAATTTTCGTTATTTTCTTGTGCTTTATTGTTATTGTTCTTTGTTTGCTGTTTTGGCTGATTGCAGCCCCGCCTCCCCGCCTCCCTTGCTCCCACCATTCTCCCTATCCATTTTCGATTTTCGGCTTGCACACCTAAAATTATGCAATAAAAGCGCCAAGACTAAAAGTGGGAAAGATTTCTCCTCTAATTAAATCAGCATAAAAGACGAGAACGACGAGCAGCCAGAGCCAGATGTAGATGCGCTCCTCCCGAATGCCAGAAACACAAAATTAATGATGTGGAAATTGCGCAAACACGCATCGAATGCTTTTCTTTTTCCCAGCTCACTCCCACGGCTGCTCGTTAATTTTTGTGTGTGCGGGTGGAATGCGGGCAGGAAACAAAGAAAATGCGGCTGAGACTTGGCCAGATATATAGCATATATCAGGTATGTATATATATATATAATTTCTAAGGTCTAGCTTTGATTGGATTACTTTTTATGCATTTTCCAAGAGTGTTATGACTTCAGGTCACAAAATAAATAATTGTTATAAGTTCTAATTATACTTTTAATACTGTAATATAATTAATAAAAGTATATTATAATTAGTATATTAATTAAGTGTATTATAATTAATAAAAGAAACCTTTTTATTTGATTAACTTCTTCTTGGGTTTTCCTGGTTTTGTCTTTATATAAATTTTTGTAATGGAATTAATATGCGGTGTCATCCAGCTGCCCAATATATCTTCTTCCTTCTTTATCTGTCCTGCATTAAAATCTATATTTTCTTTATTCTTGACATCATCAGTAGTGGTCTTCGTATTGGACTCGGACTTCTTTGCCATCTCTGCCGGATTTGGCTTCTGCTCCAGTCCAATTTGCATTATTTCGGGCGGACACTCTCGACGAAGTATTGGCCAGGAGGAAATGAGAAAGCAACGCTTCTTGTCCAAGGTAAAAATGCGTCCGGTGTTGTCCATGGTGCCTGAAGAATAACACGTAACTAGAACTGGAATCTCCACTAACTAAGTAACAAATAATAACCAACCTGAAAAGTTCCAGAGATTTTCAAGAGAAATTGGAGTACTGAGACTAACTTGCCTGCTTTTGACAATTGACAAGTCGGCAGTATGACCTTAAGGTTAATGGGCAAAAAAGGATAGAAGTAGGGTTTAGTATAAATCTAAACTTAAAACAACAAATTTAATGTTTTAGTATAAATAATAGATTAAATTATGATACTTTCAAGTTCCCCAATGAGAAATTAAGGAAATACAAAAGGATTTCCCACGAAAATTGAACAAATCAGGCTCTAAATCTGAGAGATCAAAGAGACTGAGAGACTAGTTTGCATAAAAACCGAAGACGAACATGGCTAGATCAAATCGACTGGTGATCCTTAAAGAATGATTCTTATAAATTCTGCTCACACAATAGTTTCCAATGAAATATTCTTAAAAGCTTTAAGTATATTAAATCCATTAATAAAAGCTTTTATAAATAATAAATAGATAATGAAAACTCCCCAAATTAATGTGATATTCATCTGCCATCTGTAATTTCCATTTTCCCCGAATGCTTTTCCTTTATCCCCAAATTATTTTTCACTTTTCTACGCAATTTCATCCCCTTTCTCTAATATCTGTTACGCATTTTGTTTAATCAATTTAATGAACGCCAACATTTTTCATGCTTCAATATGCCGAAAATTTGTCAATTGAGCTAAAACCCTCGGAATCTCGGCCGCTTTTCGGCAATGAAAATAAGGAGTAAATAGACGCAGCTATCGGCAAAGGACTTGCCACAAATTTCACGCAGCATATTTTTAAAAGGGGTGGCAGGGGGGGCCAGGGGGTGGTGTACACACAAAAAGGGGTGGCAATTGAGGAGGCTGGCAGTCGTACGCAGGCTGCATACATAAATCAATTTCAATTAACGTTAATTAAATACGCATCAAGTGGGCATGACCACAAAAGCAAAATACGGGCGGGGAGAAGAGATTTGTCAAGGAAGGGGAATGGATGCCAGCCCCCCCTGAATCTCTCTTTCTCTCTCTTCTCAATTCACCCTTCTCCCTTCTCCTTCCGCCTTTCGCCTTTTTCCATAAAAAAAGGCGATTGAAGGCAGTGTGTGGGGGGCGAATGAGAAACGCAGATTGGCATAGAAACCGAGAAAGCCCCGAAAAGTATGCACTACAAATTGAAAATGAAATGGTCAGAGTGTGTGTGTGTCTGGGTGGGTGTGTGTGTCTGTGTGTGTGTGTGTTAGGGGTGGACAAAAAACCCCTTTCCCCTCTCTAACACTCTCTAGCGCCACGCGTCTGTTTTGCGGTTATGCGCTTGGCTTGTCACGAGCCACGAGACCAGCGCCAACTATACACAGGACCCTCCGCCCCACCCCAGAGAAAAAAAAAACCCAAAAACCGAGCTATATAAACAAAACTAGAGGTTTGCAGAGGCACAAAAGCAACCAGGAGTTACCCTGTAGTTAGTTAACCAGCAGTTAAGCTTCCAAATACAAGAAGGTGACCCCTTTCTTGTTGAAATAAAAAAGTTATTTAGCAAACTATAATCATTTAAGGTAACTTTTGTATTTGGTTAAAAATATTTATTATAATACAATTTACAATACAAATGCAAATTACAATATTATATTATTATATATATTAAATGAAAATTATTCAATTTTTTAATACAATGACTAACTTGCAACCCATCTTTGCGTTTAACAACACTGCCGGAATCGTGGTTTGCATTGGTGTCCATACTTTCTTTATTCGTATTTCGATTCCAGCGACTTTTTCTTCTCTATAGCCTGTAGTTCCAATGTCAATATATGTCGTATTAATATAAAAAAAAATCCAGCAGGATATAAAATAACAAAGCTTCATATCCTGGATAAAATTGCAACGCTCCATAGTGCCTGTATTTTCATTGGAGAATAACTGTTAACTAACACTGGGTTTACTGTTACTACTACTCCTAACTAACCTTGAAAATTCCAGAGAAATTCAAAAGATATTACCTTTGCTGCTTGGTTTTTTCCTTGTAAAAAATGACAAAGCAATAAATTGACAGGCACAAGGCTTTAGTATGACCCTAAGCTTAAACCCAAAAAAAACCCAAAAAGTAGTGTTGATTAAGTAAGTACCAAGGTTGTGCAACACTGTAACTCCAAGAGGCAGCGCTGTACAAGTCTAATCTATGTATCTCTCTAATCTATGAATATTTTACTAAAATTAATTAATCAATTCTGTTTATTAAATACATCATACTCCTGGCTATCCCTTTTTTAATGGGTACAAATTGTGGAACTCCCCGAATGCGGGCAAACACACACACACACACACACGAAAAGACATAAACAAACACACCAACTCCAACTGGGAATTGCGAAAAATTCCGTTCTGAAACCGCAATGATGCGGCTCCCACAAGGGAACTAGAAAAGGGAACACAGTGTGGGAGTGAGGAAGTGAGGGATTGGGGGAGTGAACACGGCAATCCCCAGAATCCTGAAACCAGAGCCCGGGTGGATACCGATTTCCCCGACCGACAGACACAAACCCATCTAACATCTAACATTACACAAGTAACAAAGTCCGCCTGCCGCCTTTTCCGGACATTGCATTTTTTCCACCCCCCAATTTTCGGTCAAGGGCCTGCAAATGACATTGATATTTTTCTAGTTTGCCACAGTCACCAAGGGCGGAGAGTAGAAAAACCCCTGTAGAGTTTCAGTCAAGAAGCTTATGGCTTATACTATAGACCTTACAGGTACCCTACAAGTAAATGAGAAAGTAAAAAATAATATTTATAAAGTTAGGAATGTTTTTATACTCTTGCATAAAATCTGTATTAAGTCCACTAGTTTCTATATGATATGGCAGAAACCTTTTTATGTGTTGATAAACTTCTTCTTGGGTTTTCCTGGTTTTGTTTTTATATAAATTTTTGTAATGGAATGAATATGCGGTGTCATCCAGCTCCCCAACATCTCTTCTTCCTTCTTCATCTGGCCTGCATTAAAATCTATATTTTCTTCATTCTTGACATCACCAGTAGTGGACTTCGTATTGGAATCGGAATTCTTTGCCATCTCTGTAGGATTTGGCTTCTGCTCCAGTCCAATTTGCATTATTTCGGGCGGACACTCTCGGCGAAGTATGGGCCAGGAGGAAATGAGAAAGCAACGCTTCTTGTCCAAGGTAAAAATGCGTCCGGTGCTGTCCATGGTGCCTGCTTTTACTGGAGAATAATCCGTAACTAGAACTGGAATCACCACTTACTAACTAACAAATAATAACAAACCTGAAAAGTTCTAGGGATTTCCAAGAGAAATTTGAGTACCAAGACGACTTTACTGCTTTTTACAATTGACAAGTCGGCAGTATGACCTTAAGGTTAATGGCCAAAAAAGGATAGAACTAGGGTTTAGTATAAAGCTAAACGTAAAACAAACAAATTTAATGTTTTGGTATAAATAATAAATTATATTATGATACTTTCGAGTTCCCCAATTAGAAATTAAAGAAATACAAAAGGATTTTCCCCTAAAATTTAACAAATCAGGTTCTAAATCTGCTCCGCTGCTGGTTTATCATTATATTTAAATGCTGCTCATTGAAAACTTGCCTCTATTAGAGCTCCTCCTTAGCACAAAAACATTCCCCTTCCCGTTTATGTTATTATTGCTTTACAATTTCTTCGCCTGTGTAAATCATTCATACACAAAAAATGAGAAGAAATATATATATATATATATTATGTATATATATATGTATAAATGTAAAATTAAAGGCCCCCCGATTGCCACCCGCTGTTTGCTGCTTGAAAAAGGGAGATTTTCTTTTCGGCTTTTGTATTCATTTTCTAACTTTTCGTATAATTACAAAACTCATTAGTGCTGAAACTTTTTGGTTCGTCCAATGCTAATTGAAATTGAAGTTGGTTCGGGGGCAGAAGAGGGTACAAAGACTGCCACTGCCACTGCCACTGCTGGTAGTGGCACCAACATCTCCAAAAACAGAACCAGCTAACAAACAGGCATCTTCCTGACTCACTTAGCCATCATCGTCAGCCATCATCGATTTGTGCTTATAAAAGCCGTAGCAACAAGAAATACCCAAGCAGAACCCTAAAAATGGACATTCTAGAGAAATGTCTCATGTTGGTCTTCTGCCAGAGGGGACGCGCCGAGGATCAGCTGCAGATCCAGACCTTTGCGGTGGAGCAGCAACCGCAGCAGAAGCTACCACCAGCGGCAGTGTTGTGTCCTGGTAGGGGGATCCGGTTGGCAGGAGTAGAAGGATCCCATGCCTCGTACTCACCCGCCCGACTGGAGGTCATAAGCATCTCTGTCGATATCCATCGACAGCCTGATACTGTCCCAGAGCCACGGTGTTCGTCTCTCTCCATCTGCAGGCGAAGCACTGGCCTGACCATCGAGGATGACATCGAAATCCTGGCTTCCATGCAGCACACTTTGATCTGAGCTGCACTTTAAATTCAATCCGACACAGTGTGAAATTTGAGTTTGGTTGCTGATTTGCATTCGCAAATTGGTAACACAATAGGTAGTCAGGAGCTCTCGTTTCCCTCTCGATAATGCCGATAATATATGCAGTGCATATATGTATATATATTATATATATATATTTGTATTTATATATATGTATATATAATGGAGTCTAGTGCATTTTTGAAATTAACATAAGTGACATCATTTTGCATAATGAGCCCCGGGACCCCAAAACCACTTCTAATACCCAAGGGGGGAGAGGCTTTTATTTGTTTGCTGAGTTGTTTTCTTTTTTTAAATTTAATTTCGTCGAACACAACTGTACTAACTGGCAAATAAAAAGGAAAACACCTGCACATAGTGTAGCTATAAAAGCAAACAGCTTTAGATGGCACAGCTTTAGTTGGTGACTCTCAGCTAAAGAAGTCGTCGGCGGTAAATTCAGAATAATATTAGGTGAGAGGCATATTGCTCGAATAAAAGTGAAAGATTTTACAGAAATATAACTAAAGTAACTATCCCAACAAGCACGTGCTTGGTGTCCCACTTGAGTGTACTGATCCAAGGATCAAGTGTCACAGCTCTTTACCCTCGAGCACAACCATGTGTCTCCTCCTTTGTTTCGGCTGCTGTGGCTCCTGTCGAGGCTCTCCCAGCAAGAAACAACAGATGGAGTCAAGCCAGAAGCTGCCGACCAGCACTACCACCGCCAACAACAACAACAGGAGCCCCAACTATCACTCGGAAATGCACCAGAACGACCAGTCACGATCGGACTTTCAATTAACCCTTAGCCAGGCTAACGGCTCCATTTCGTCCCTGCCGATGAGCATGAGTCTAAGTCTTAAGGCCTTGCCGCATGCTAAGACCCATTCAAGCACTCTCAGCTCCTGGGCGGGCGAAGAGGAGCTCTACGATATGGATGAGTATGAGGAGCACAGGTCCACCACCTGGACAGCCTGGTGGCTCCAGGGCGTCTCTGCCAACGATCTGAGCCTGAGGGGTTTGGATATTTTAAGCCAAGACAAGAGCAAGTATAGTTCCTAATACAGGGAACTGAAATATTTTGCAATAAAACAGCTCGAACATATTTTCAAATACTGTTATTTGCTTTTGTTTTCTTAAGAAAATAAAAGCAAATAGCAAAACGAACCTGGATTTATGACATTCTCTTTGTTTCTATTAGAGAACCTCAAGAGGATAACAAATAAAAACCAAAACCGAACCATTTATATAAAGAAACAAGAGGTTTGGAAAGGCACAAAAGCAACCAGGAGTTACCCTGTAGTTAGTTAACCACCAGTTAAGCTTCTGATTATAATTCTTTATAATAATTTATTGTAACCTTTGTATTTGGCTAACTCTATAGTTGTTTGGAATTTGCTAATGTTGGTTTTTGTGTATACAAATAATACATTTTTTATTTAAATGCAACAATGACTTGTTGCTGTCCACCAGCTGTGAAAATTCCATAGAAATCGTAGTACCGAAATAACTTTGCTACTTGGATGACTAAATGACAAGGCAATAAGTTGCAGTATGACCTTAAGTCTAGAAATAGTGTTCAGTTAGGAAATGGGAACGTTTTGCAACCTTTTTTTTTAGTACTATTAAATAAACTTAAATACCAAAAATGTCTATACAGCATACTTGTTTGGATATTTAATATCATTTCAAGGGATTGTATAGCTTATAATACTTAAAACTTCCAAACGACATTCTTTGTAATTAATATATTGATGACAGCACCAATAATTTTTCATTATTATTATTTTTGTTTGTTTTTGCAAGAAAATAAAAGCAAATACCTAACAAACCTCGATTTGTGACTCTTTCTTTGTTTCAGCAGCAGAACATAAATTTTTAAGCACTTCTTTCTATCCTTTGAAGATATTTGCTTGATTTTATTATTTAAATAGCTGCCGAATATTTTTTATCTCAGCGAGAGCACTCTCTATATTTTTTTTAATATCCACAAAAAGCGGCAACTACATTTTCCTTTTTCAATCCGCACGAGCTCCCCCAGCCCCGAGGGAAGTGCTTCCTACTCGGAGTATAGACAAAAAAAAAAAAGAAAGACAGAGAAAAATACGAAGGGGACAATCCTTTTAGGTGGGAAGGACTCCTTCTCTGCCCCCTTTTGGAGAGTATGCATTTTTAAAATGAAATTACGCCACGTTTAGGCGAGCAGCGAGGCGGGCAAGGTAAAGGATTCTGTAGCTAAGACTGTGTAATAAAAATTTGATTAGCTGCTTGTTTAACTTTAATTAAGTTGATTCCACACACACACATGGAGAGCTGCCGGAAAGTTAATCAAATATTTAGTGGCGAGTCGCCCCGCTCTTTTCCCTTGGCGAATGCCACCGTTGGGTTCAGGTTCAGTTTCAGGTTCAGTTTCTGCTACAGTTCCAGTTTAGTTTTCGTTTAATTTCGTTTAGTTTGGCCGGGAATATTAACATTCTGGCTATGCAAACTGTGCGAGCAAACAAACAAACAAATGCCGGAATATTCATGATGATCATTAACACACGGGCTGCAGTCTGGCAGCAGGAGCTGGGACCTTTGACGCCTCAACACAATATTAACAATGCATGGCGAGCACAAGGACAAATTTGCACAGCCTCCCCGTGGGGGGGCAAAACAAGGAGGGATCCCTTGATGGATCCCTAAGACCGAGGCTGGCTGGCACCATTATGCCCTGCTCGGGACCCGAAGCCATTACACAACTTTGCCAAGAGATGTCATTAAAATAAAAATCGAGAGCGTGTTAAATGATTTACAAAAAAAAAAAAGGGGTGGCGCCGACGCTGAGGGGAAAACAATTTCGATGCTCTTCCAGTTTATGTCCTTTCAGCACAACGCAGCCGAGCTCCTAGCTCCTTGCCACTTGCCACTTGCCACTTTGCTCGGCTTGAGCCATTTTGGTATTTTATGCTTTTTATGACTTTTCAATAAGTTTCTCTCCCCCGCTCCCAAGAGAAGTTTTCTTTTCGAGCCATTAAAGAAGCCAAGTTTAATATCGATAAGTTGTTATATCGATAGGAGGGAGAGAGGCACATTCGATAAGCTGCCAAACTAACATAACAATTATTTTTCGAGAGCATACGGTGGAGCATGTAGGACTCGGAATCCCTTCCGATACTATGTAATACCAAGATAGATAACATCAACATTGAATGTTGAAAATGTACAACAAAAAAAGGTTGAAAGGAACAGAAACTATTTCAGAATAGTAAAGAAATATATACAACACACTTTAATGGTTACTAATTATGAAATCACTCTTTAAATAATTTAATAAATGTCCAAGACTGGATATTTCAATAACTAGCCAACCTTCGTCATCAGTAACCAGTTACTTTAAATGATATGAGTGTGCCCAGGTTGGTCTTTATAGGTTTACCCTTTAAGTTTGTGGCGATGATTCGTTGATTCAATGAACTTTCAGCTCTGAAATTGCCTCCATTCAATTACGCCCTTCCCGGAAGAAAAGAAATTGAGATGGGTCTGAGCTCGACGCTCGACGGACCGACTTGAACTTAGTTTTCGAGTCGTTCTGGGGGCTTAGGGATCGAGGCTTCTTTCCCGACTAATCGTCGTCCATTAGACACCAATGACACTTTTATGCCACTTTAATAAACTTGAGAAGCTAACAAGTGTGTGCTGGTGGGGGTCCGGAACACTTGTCCCGCAAAAGTTTTCGCACGTTGCGACAAATGTCTTGAGCTGCAATCCTCCCCGGAGTTTTCGGTTGCCACAAGTTTTCCTAACCAGAATACTGGGGGAGGGTGTATGGCACGTATGGATACAGATATCAATAATCATTCCCCTCAATGTCTGAAGCAAGTGAATTGCATAAATAAACATTTGAGGCAGCTTTTCGCTGGCCTCCGTTCGCTCTCTGTAAATTGATACAAATCGCTCAATAATCACGCAATTGCAGTTTCTTCCAAAGAATTCCCCAGACATGGCTAAAATGCGTGTGTGTGAGTGTGCATGTGTACGTGAGTGTGCGTGTGTGTGCGTGTGTTTGTGTGTGTGTGGGGTAATGTCCTTGCAATGTCCGCTGTGAAGTTAACAATAAGGGTGCTGCAATGGCAAGTAGTCATATAGTGTGGTAGTTATATTATATAAATATAAATAACATGGTTGGTCACACTGGTAATATCAAGAAAAGAAAAGGAAGAAGAAAAGCAAAGAAGCTTGGAAAGTCATAGTACTTGTTTCCAGTTAATAATTCCTGATGACAAATAAAATAAGATAAGTAATAATCTTTGTAAAAGATATACAAGAACGTCGCTCCTCTTGTAAGCATATTAGTGTGGTAGTTTATTTTATAAATCGAAATAAGCAAGCTTGGTCACACTTAAGGCTTCCAGAAAATTCCTAACAGCTCAGGAAATTTTGAATATAATCTAACTAACTGAAAAGATTAGGTATTAAAAGTGTCTTATGCTTTCCTTAGTTACTTTTCATTTAAATTTGTTAACTAAAACAGCTTCTCTGGTATACCAATCAGCTTGAAACCTTCAGAGTCAAAGGGATGATCACATTACATTAATTCAAGTGCAGCCACGCCCACTACCATCGCATCCTCATGGCTATATCCATTTACTGTCTGTTATTTATCATGTGGCAAATGTTGTAATGCATTTTGTAATCGATACAAAGCAATCACAACGAATTGAAGCCCAAAGCTGTTTAAAGGAAAAGGGAAACCGCCGTGCAAAGCACGTGACCAATCAAAGGGGCGTGGCAGACGCACTGACAAAAAGGGGGGATGAAGGCACACATTGTGTGTGTGTGTGCTAAATTAATGGAGCGCAGAGAAAGATGTGGAAACTTGAGTTGTAGTGACAGAGCCACGTATTGTTACCATTTCCAACTCCAACTCCAGCTCTCCTTTAATGCAATCATAAAATAACTCAAACTTAATTTGCTCGGCTTAAACACACGCAGAACTAAACTAAAAGAAGCAATTTCTGACCACTCTTAGGGTCTTATTTTCTTTGATCCCCCATATAAGCTAAGAGACTTTAAAGAATTTCAGGAGAATAGATTTGGGGTTTCCTTACTGAAAGTCTGCTCTGCTTTAATAAATACTTTCATAACACTGAAATATAGTTTATATTTAAATACTTTTACCAAAATAATAGCACTTTATTATATGTAAATGGGCATTCTTTATGTCTCTTTAAGCGGTAAGTGAGCAGTGAATATGGTAATGGCCTCTCTGTGTGTGCTTTTTGACTGATAAGAGTGACAGAAACCCACATTCAGAAACCGAAGCCCATTTGCAATCCCCTTTGGCGTGGAATTTTCGCTGGCTTAGCACACTTTTCCCCAAACTGAGTCTGTGTGTGTTTGTGTGAGGAAAATTGAGGGAAAAATAAGAGGACAGCCCGCATAAGGTTGACAATGTTTTTGTGCTGAGCGAGCGCTGTATGCCCCATTATTGCTGCTGTTGCCTCGTCCCCGGTCGCGACTAATCGGGGAAATCATAAATAATGCATAAAAAATAAGCGAAAACGAAGAAACCCTTTTTCTTTTTTTTTATTTTTGTTGGAAATCAACCGTTTTTCCCCAGGTATAACGATATATTTTTATGGCCCCATCCTCCGAACCCCCTGGTGCCGAAACTTTGTTTTCCAATCTCCCCCCCTTTCGAGCGTCATTAATTTGTAAGCTTAGAAAGTTGCGCCGATGGCAGGAAGTCTAAAAAATGGGAAACGGATGAAAGGGATAAGACGCCAAATCGAATCAGAAAACTTTAATGACTTTATGCGCCAAACTTGTTACGCAACTTGACCAACTTGACTCCCACTGCCCAGGGTCCAAGGTCCAGGGTAACCTTTTCCCCTTTTCCGCCATTTCCTGCCAAAGTTTTGCTGCAATTGCAGTCAGTTGCAACACGTTACTGAACAGAATTCAATTAATTAACTGCCAATAGCCAAAGTCGCTGCCATTTTCAGCTTTTTCTTTTGATTTTCCTACCCTCCCCACTCAACTCCCTTTTTTTGCCTTTGCATTTCCTTTCAGAGATTTTCCGTGTGGCCCATCATCATCATTATTCCTGCCTGCCTGCCTCTCTCTCTTGGTGTGTCTAAATAATTAATGGAAAAGACAAATTGCTGTGTGCAGTTCTCCACCTCACCTGCATCGGCTGACCGAAGCAGAATTCCCTTACGATTTTCTCGCCTTTCTCCGGGTTTATTTTATTTTTTTTTTTTTGAGAGACTGCGCTTCATTAATTGCACTTGCTAATTGATTTGACACAGACAAAGGAAGCCGGTGCATCGAAGTGAAAAGGAGCATAATTTGGTCCTAGTTTTTTTTTTTTGGTGCTGCTGCATTGTGTTCTAAAGCTAAATTCAATTGGCGTTGCCTTTATCAGGGAAAGTGGCGCCGAATTGCTAATTGGGTTCGATGGAATTGTCAGGAGGAATGGAAATGGCTAAGAGGAAAGAAATATATATAAATATGTAACAGATAATCCCTTAAAATATGATTTAAAATCACTGAAAGACTCTAGACTATAGAGTTTCCAAGAGTTTTGTTTTAAAGCCTAAAAAACACATAAAATGTATTCAGTTTAGACAGTAATTCTTTTGATTCCTTTCTGGAATGTATTTGTAATATCAAATCAAAGGTAATTACTTTTAGAATTAGCCCCGCCTCGGCATTAGCTTCTAGGAACCCCTAGATCTGACAAATACCCACTAAGACCACACACACACACCGACTGAGCTTCAAACAATTGGGACAAAGTATTTACTGGGAAACCCAGTTCCAAATCTGCCCCAAAGCCAATGAATCCAACTTGGACGATTCGCATGCAAATCTGGAACAGCTTGGGCCACTTCCTCCCTGCCATGATACCAGAGGACACCCACCGCCGCCTCCTTCTCCTCCTCCTCCTCCTCCTGTGGGTCATGCATAAATCATGGACGGAGAAGGCGACCAGCGATGGGGCTAAAGGCTCGCAAAAGGGTTGAGAGCAAGTGGCTCAAACTTTCGCTTTTGTTTAGGCCTCTCGCCGTCTTTGACTTTCGGTTGAGATTTGGAATCGATATAGCGCGCCTCCTTCGAAACGTTTTGCACGCCACAAAAGTCTGCTTAGCTTATTTATTATTTACACGAGTGAAACGTGTATGAAACCGAAGGAGATGCTACAAAAAAAAAAAAAAAACGGCAGAAAAACCAAGCGAGAAAAATCCAAAAAAGGCAAGAGGGAGAAAACATATCAAAGAAAAAAAAAACAAAAACGAGAGCAGGAAAATCCACAAGTAAGTATATGGGTGAACGGAGTGTGTGGAGTTGGTGTTTTGTGGTTGATTTGATTGCTTTATGCACCCAGTGAGTGGCCGCATGAATTTCAAATGAGTCGCTGTCCCCCTTCGGCCTTCTTAGCCTTTTTTTTTCTTTGTTTCTACATATTCCTCATTGTATATCTTCCCATTCGTTTGTTTCTTGGTTAGATTTGGTGGCAAAGCTACTGCTGATATTTGGAAATATTCTCAGAAGGTATTCTACAGAATTTTCCTTAAACTCCTTAATTTTCGCCTAGTACCCATTGTATGTCGGGGGCAAAGGCCAAGTTAAACTCAGAAAATCAGAAAGGAAGCTGGTAGCTATGTATGAATGGTGAGGAGTTTTTTAAAAGCGTAGAGACACGACCACAGAGCAGTCATTATCCTGGACGAGACTCGAGGTGAGGCAGCAGCACCTTGCTGGGTATGTTGTTGCTGCCACATAACGTGTTGCACACGTTCCAAGCCCACGAAAAAAAGAGCGGCAAATGGGCAAAGTCGGGGTTAGCTGGGTCAGTATTCTTTTCTACCTTCCATCCTTCCGGATGCCAGTCTCTCTCTCTCTCTCTCTCTCTCTCTCTGTGTGGGTGTTCGTCGTTCCCACAGTAATTTGAAATTCATGCGCTTCGTATGTGGAATAAATTCAAGATTTTGATTTGCTGCTACGTGTGGCAAGCTGCTCGTTCTCCCTTTGCCTTCGTTGCTGCTTCTGCCTGCTCCTGCTGCTGCTCTCATCCTTTGCAATTGAAGGTGTGAAATCGCACATAAAGGATAATAAAAGTGAAAAGCGTGAGAGCCTGTCAGGCCCCATAAAAGGGAGCCAGGAACAGGAACCGAAACAGAAACGGAAGCATCAGCTGCAGGTGAAACGCTTTTGTTGCGCTTAAAGTTTTCGAGCGAACAAGTCCCTAGCGTTGCCCCAAAAAAAAAAAAATATATGTATAATAATGGTCCCCCGTTGGGCGCCAGGCCAATATAAAATATATACAATGGAATTTCGGGATTTTTCATCCTGTTCCACGCATATCTATGGTATGGATTCGCATGGTATATGCATATTTCAAAAGCTGTTTGTGACACTGATGGTTTAAGTGCCCGCAGAGCGCTGCAAAGCATAAGTGGACCAAATAATGTATGATGGTCCGATAACAACACACATATCGGAGATCAAAAGCAACAAACTCGCTCTCCAGAGAGCTCACTGATTGGGGTACTTAAAACACTTGTCCCCCTCTCCACAAAAAAAAAAAAAGAAAACTTGGACGCATTTATTGGTTGTTCATCTATGAAATTAAAGTTTATCCCCCACGCATTTCTCTCTCGCTCTCTCTCTCTCTCTCTCTCTGGTTACGCCCCAAAGCAAATCATCATTTAGTGGCTCCCCAGGGCAGGATCAAAAGCACACGAAGCACTCACAGGACTCGCACACACACAGGACACAGGGAAATATGCTGATTACGAGACGACGAGGACGAGAACGAGAACGAGGACTATTCCTCTGGTGTCGCCATCTGGTGCAGCGTGTGTGAGTGAGCAAATTTCAATGACTTTACTGTTATTTATGCCATTCGAAAAGTAATTTATAGCATTTAACGCCTAAAAGCACACTTGCGATTTCAGCAATTTGTGTGTGTGTGGGTGGGAGGTGGCAGATGGGAGGTGCCACTGGGTGAGATGCCAATGATTTCGAGGGGCGGCGCGACATAGACAACGCAAAACAACAACAACAAGCCCATAAACACGCGAACATGACTCCTCGGCTCTATCCCATTTTGTTTTCTCCCGTTTCGAGTTTATTTTTGGGAGAATAGCTTTGCAAAAAAAATGAGTAGAGAAGCTGGCAGCAGTTCACCAAATCGACTACGAAATGCTCACTAAATAGAGGATTTTAAAGGATATTTGTGTAAAGAAGTCAAGGGAATTTGTTAAATATAAACACGAGTCCTGTATCCCTGCTCTAATATATATATAGCCTATATATAAAGTAAAGCACATTGTATCTCTATGAGTTGTCTGAGCACACAGCACACCCCAAGTGCCCAACAAGTGCTGGGTATCAAAGGGCAAGAGAAGAAAGAAAAAATACATGTCAATGACTTTACAGAAAGCGGAAACTCATAAAGATAAGTGTTGACATGGCTGCCAACATGGCCGTTCCGTCCGTTCCGTTCGTCCTCTCATTCACCTCCATGCTATGCCGTGCCGTGCCCTCTTCACTTCCTTCCTGCCGTGTCTTAGCTTCCTCTAAGTGGCATCTGTCGCCTCGTATTTGTGTCACTCACTCACACACTGGGGCATATGTGTGTGTACGGGTGTGCGTAAGTCGCACTTCGCACTTCGCACTTTCTTAAATATTCTTTGCTTTCAGTTTTTTTTTTTTTTTTGGGGCTTAACGAGAGCAGGCTCTGGTTATTTTTGGCTCTATATATGTATATATTCAGGCATATTTGCCACATATTCCATCGGTTTATGAGAAGTATCCACACTATATTCAATTAATTTAGTGGCAATATCAATGGAACCTGATATTTATATCCATACTATCGATGTTCCTCTGCTCCCCCATCGATACAACACCACACATATCCCCATCGAGTTTGAAGCTTATTTGTGGCTCATATTCCCGCCATGAATTATGAGCCCCGGCAACATCTATCGTTGTTATTATTATTATTATTATTACTACTATGGCCATGACTGGCAATTAAATTGCCGCAGCGCGTATATGGGATATATATACATACTCGTATATGGAATATATATATAGGGGCTTAGGGACCGGGGCTCCACCACTTGTGGTTCGTTGGCCCGGCTAATTAATGTTATCGCATTTCATGCATCACTTGCTAATAGTTATCGATAAATATTTCACCGTCGTCTGACAGCGTCAAAGGGAAAACTGCGAACATTGCGGCATTTGGTTTAGATTTCCTTGCGTCCATTTCGTCCTTTTGCGAGTATTATTTAATTTACAGGCCACTCCAACCCAAAAGGGGGGAGTGGGACTTGGCAACCGGAAACCGTTTACAGTTTGTTATGCGGTTCATTGGCTTGGGGGGCGGGCGGGCGGAGAAAGCCCAGTTGCGTATTCCCGGAACGGAATGGAACAGAACGCGCTACGCAATTCACGTAATTTATGGCTAATGTCAAGGCAATTGCCGCTGATTGATGGATGGGAATGGGAGGAGCATGGCATGGACACATTGATTAACTTAGATTGCAACTGGTGCAGGGAGAAAGAACTAAAGCGGCACCCCTTACAGGCAGAAGGAGCCTCTTCTAACTGAATTTCTGGTCGGTTTCTGGTTTCTTGTTGGTCCCCTGATTAATCACCGGCCTTATTTCATGCATTCAAAGCCGCCCAGGTTATTTAAACTCATTAGAAAGTCAGCGGCAAACATTCAAAAGGCAAACAAACATTACACTGGCAGAAATAAGATACAAAATTACAGAAAAGTTATGAAAAATCACAGAAAAGTAATGAAATATGACAGAAAACTAATGAAAACTGACAGAAAACAGCTAAAAACTTTCGAAAAATAAGAAGTTTCTAAGAGTTTCCGGTTAGAAGTTTTCATTGACTTTAATTTAATTTTCTTAACCTTTTTGCTTGTCTTTACATCTTAAATATATATTTGAAATCCTCAAAAAGTGTCTTCAAAAATATTTGTTGGCCTCTTTTCTTGGAATTAAATGTTCTTCTCAGTGCAGTTAGGGAAATAAAAAAGAAAACAAGCCCAAAAGTAAGGCTGCCTTGGCCGGAACGGGCCTTAATTAAAAGCAGCAAATGAAATGCACATCACAGGCCTGGCCAACTTTCAAAAAAAAAAAAAAAGTGGAAAATGTTTGTGAAAAAACCACGGAAAACAGGAAGAGAGTAGCAAAAAAAAAAAACATTAAAAAACTGAAAAAAATGGACGAAAATAATTACGCGACTTGCGGAAAAAGCGGGCGAGATTTTTCAGCTCTTTGGACTGGACTTTTATGTGTGCGATCCTTTTCGCGCATAACAAAGATTTATGCCCGGTCTGAAGGTAAAAACATAAATTTGATGCGCCTCAAAGTGGCCAACAGCGAAAGCCAAACAACAATGCGACCGGAAGTGGAAGTGGCAGCGGCACCGGCAGCGGGCAAAGGTATTAAGGCAAAAGTTTATCCCGCGGAAAAGTGCCCTTTCCACTTGGAATTTTGGCAACAACTTTTCACTCCCGCTGCTGCTGTTGTTGTTGCTATTGCTGCGGTTGCATGATACGGGAATTTCTGCGGCTGCCAAACACACACACTCACACACCCTGTGGCACACACACACACACGCTGTGAAAACTCGTTGAACTTTCTTGGCCAGCGGCAAACAACAACAACGAACAAAAAATTGTTGCCGGAAACTTGAGTATTTAGCCGTAAGTGGTAATAATTACGACGCCGGATACGAGGCCCACGGAGTTTCGTAAAAGGACAGATCGGGGATCGGGGATTGCGGGTCGGCACCGACTGGTTTACAGTTACGTTCCGTTGCACACAAGTTAATTAAGTTTAATTGGATTAAAATTATACAAAATTATACAGAAGCCCTGGGCCAGTGTTGTATATGCACACGGACACCGACCATGAAAATCACCATAAAAACCCAGACAAATGGGCGCGATGGGGGGGATCTGGAGGGTTATATGTGAACGGGTTATGATAGGACATTGATAGCACATGGAGAGCTATATACAAATTATAGCTGCATCAAGTTGGCTAGATAGTTAGGTTCAACAATTTTGTGCTAACAAAGTGCTAATGGTATCGTTGCGACAAAAGTACTTAGCTGAGGTTTTGTTTTTCGCTCTAAACAGAATTTATAGTTGATTTAAAGGTTTATCTACATAACAAATACATTTATTTCATTTATTTTTCATTCCTTTTAACATGTTCAGTCACGCTTTAGAAGTACAGTTGCCTCGGGGAATACTTTAATTGATGTTTCACTTCTGCTGTTCCATTTCGAACGGTTTCACATCTGACAATGGACTTGTGACGGCTACACTTCCAGGCGTTCCCCTTACGTCCCTTATTACGTTCCTTATTTCGTTCATTATTACGTTCCTTCTTACGTTCCTTATTTCGTTCCTGTTTCGTTCCTGTTTCGTTCCTTATTACGTTCCTTATTACGTTCCTTATTACGTTCATTATTACGTTCCTTATTACTTTCTGCGGTACCAAAAAAAATGTTTCTCAGTACAGTTGCCTCTGAAATACTTTAATTGCCGTTCCTCTTATGCAGTTCCCAAAATAATCTTTGAATAAATACAAAATAAACTAGAAAAAGTTTCCAAACCTTTAATTCAGCAGTACAGTTACGTCAAAAAGTACAGATTCTGCCAGACCAAGTACAGTTTCCTTTGGAAAATTACAATTCCAGTTCCAACCCAGTAAAAATAGAAAAAAAAAACCTTACCTAATCAACAGTACCACCCAAAACCAACCCAATCCATCCGGTGCTGCTCCAGCTGCACTTCTTTATAATGCAAATGGAAAATTCTATTAGAGCCAGGCAATGAGAGAGAGAGTTGGGAAGTGCGCTTCATTTAATTTACGAGCCAATTTGCCGCCTGTGGAGTCAGGGGGGAATAGGGCAAGGGGAAGGCCTAAGGAATGTTGACAAATTTCACAATATGTTTTCCTATATAGAGCGCACTTTTCCTGCTCCTGGTCCCCAAAAACACTCCCCAGTGCACTATTCGAAAAGCTTGCAGCAGCAGCAGCTCATTTCGGCTCCCGTCTGTCAACGCTGCAAAGTATGCTTTAATTTTATGACACCAACAGCCTGTCTCCCCAACCCCTCAGCTCTTTATTGAAATATTATGCAACAAAGTTGATGAATTTTTAGCTCGACAAAACTTGGGCACTGCACGGGGACTGCGCATTAAGCGAGTCCTGACATCGCCCGGATAAAATGCGAAGAGCGTGAGCCATGACTCTTGGCCCTTTTAGCATTGTATCAGGTGTTTACCAGGCTAACACAGACACAGGCACAGGCACAGACACGGCCATAGACTGTCTCGGGCCAAGACGCTGAAGCTGAAGCTGAAGCGACAACAAAGGCAAAAAAATATTATAATAGCAATTGAGAATTGCTGATGAGCCCTGCCACCAGGCTCAGGACCGAGACTTGTCCTGCCTTTTCGGGAAAACTGTCAGCTTTTCAGCACTGTACACTCAAGGAAAATTGTGTGTTTCCCATAGGCAAGAAAGGAGAAATGAGTTAGGAATATATATAATGTTAATTTAAAAGTAAGAAATATGATCCTGTATAAATTGTTTGAGAAATCAGTCCTTAAACATATGTATCCAAAGCTGTAGTAAAGATTTCCTCAACTTTTCTTCGAGTGCATTCGCCGGGGCTGGAGCTATGCTCTTCGCAAAGACTTGATGCCGAGGGAGCATTTTAATTATTCAACATTGTTGACAAAGTTTCCACTGCTGCCGAGCAATATGATTTGCTGCTTGAGCAGTCAAAAGTTGGCCCACAACAACAACAACGGCCAACGACAACGACAAAGCGGCCAAACAAAAATCTGCGGCGGCTGTTGACAGTGGGCCGGGGCAAGGACCAAAGACAGAGAGAGAAAGGACTCTTGGCATGGAGGTACTCGTCCTCATACACATACCTGCCATCGGTTAGTTGCTCATTTGGCCAAAATCGCTTTAGGCAGAAGCACTGTCTAGGCAAGCGGAAAGCTGGCCATGAATAGTGATCGAACGACAATCAAAGAAGGCTTTAAAACACTTTAAAAGGACATGAAACAGGAAGCTGAATATTATCCTTAGAATTAGTACATAAAAAAACATGAACATTTATAATTACATTGGTTGAAATATGTCTACAAAAAATATATGTTCATCGATAATACATTTAAAGTTGATTGCTCTTCGATAAATCATCGCAAAGTGGAATAATTATCGACTTGAACACTACATCTATCGAACTAAAGTTACAAATTGTTATCGGGACTATCGCTATTTAGTTATCCCGTTTATCGGCATTTATTTCAAGGTTAAGTGTACCTTTTTTTGTTTAAAAAAATCACCAAAAAATATATTTTCATCGATAATACATATGGACATATCGAATTAACATTCCCAACTCTTTTTCCCTGACTCTCTCTTAATTTAGTTAAATATTTTTTCAGGTTTTTATTTCAAGACCAATTACGTTCTTGGCGACACAATCTGCCATGGCTAAATGCACCAATTAAGCTGGAACCTGTTACGGTTATCGTTTATCGTTTCAGTTAACGCTGTGCCCCAAAATTGGTACCGACTGCAATTTAATTTCTTTACAGCAACCAGCAGCAGGGACTGCTGCTGTGGGGTCTCTGGTTTTCGGGGGGACAACTGACCAAAAAGCCGGAAATGGCCGCTCCAGAGCCTCACATTTTCGGTCGACGCGCTTCAATAATTCTGTTTGCTATGCGGTCCTGTGAGGGAAAGAGATGGCCAGTATGTGGGTGGGTACAGAGAGAGAGAGAGAGAGGGAGATGGCTGGCAGAGTGCAGGCGAAGCAAACATGTTTCGTTTCGAGTGGCTTTTGCGGCATTGACGCGAAGACAAAAAAGCGCCAAACTGCATACACAAGCAGCAAGCCAGAGCAGTGGCAACAAAAGCCGATGCCGTCGCCGGTACTGCCAGCAAACCCGAAAAAAAGCCGGAATAAATGGCCCAAACATGTACGGTTAAGACCATGTGATACCCAGCACAAGTTCGAACTGTAGGAATTAAGTAAACAATATAAGGAAATGGCTAGATATGTTATATGTTATAAATTACTCTAAACAAGGCTAATTTAACCCACAAAATTAAAATTTGATGGCACTTGTGCCTTGTTTACATTTGGTGCGGGCAGAGACCATGCAGAGATATTTGCTTTCTCTTTTTTAAAGAGAACCCAGATAAGTAATAAATATTAAATTATTAAAATAAACGTATTTGAAAGTGTTATCAATGCTAAGTTAAAGCTTACTTTTACTGTAAGTTCACTATAAGCACTGTGACTTCCATAATTCCATGAATTTTAAGTGGACTTTGTGAAAATAGGCCAAATAATGTTTGTAACATAGGCCGCGACCTATAAACCTTTAATAAAACAAGCACAGATTAAAAGGTTATAATTACATATATGTATTTCCCAAAAAGTTAAAAAATAAAACCCAAAATACCCCTTTCTTCAAGGTACGTGCAGCATTAAAACCCAAGTCCATTCATGGGGCCATGTGCAAAAATTACAATGCCATTGTTTGCCATTGGCAAACCCCGCATTTTCATTTCTCATTTCCACCGCTTTCCCTGCTCTGCCGCCTCAAACTTTTCCGCCTCCTTCTCTTGATACGGGTCAGAAGTCAAACCAAAGCCAAGCAATTGTGGCCAACGAAACGAAATGGAATGGAATGGAACGCCGGCCGGTCTGAATACGCAGACTGCCTGGCGTCGCCTGGCGTCGTCATCGTCATCGTTATCGATTAAAAAGTGTGCAGGCAGTGCCTGTGCCTGGCACTGCACTTTTTCTGATTAACTGTTGCATAATATTCGGCGTTGCGGTTTTCCTTTGTGCGCCCGAGCGACACGCTAATTGAATTTGCATGACAAATCAGGGCCACTCACTCGAATGAATAACGAATTGTGAACGTGAATCGCGAATATGGCGAATATGAATTGTGCGGAAAGGTGTGACGGGGCCGGAATCACGAAGGTGCCAAAGGCGGCAGCCTCAAAGTTACTTAAAAATGTGCGGCACCCGAAAAAGGAGCTTCGCACAATGGGCTTGCATATTTAACCAAACAGCACTTATATATATGTGTATATATGTATGCATCCTGGGGAACCCCCGGCAGCCGACAACCGACAACCGGCAACCATTTGGGCAGGCGAACAATGAGGCTTTTGTATGCCACAACGCGTTCGCCTTTTTTTTTTTTGCTCCTCTCTGTTTTTATTCCAAAAGGAAGACACGCATATGCCACATACGTGGCCCATTGTTTGTATTGAACCCAAGGAGCTGGCAAAAGGGAGCAGCAGAAGAAAAGGACGCTGCGAAAGGCAAGCTGCCAACTCGACTCGGGCGTTTTCATTTGCGCTTCAAATCTAAGAATAATAGCCGCCTTGATTACATTCACGCCGCTTTATGACAAGCGAGAAAAAAAAAATGAGCGGGGGCGCTGCTGCGGTGACGGCGGAAAAAACCAGGCTGGAAAGGAAAATTCATGTCGGCGAACAAAAACAATGAAGGTAGAAGGGGCAATGACAGCACTGTGGAGCTAGCTTTACAAATTAAGCGAATTAGAACACAGAAAAATTATGCTTTTTCGATTAATTTTGATGAAATTCGATATATTTCGATGAATTTTAATGAAATTCGATATATTTCGATTAATTTCAATGACGCATTTATTGAAAAGTACGACATGTACAAATATAATTATTTAAAAATGATGTTAATCTCTTTTTTAAGAATTACAACAGAATTTAAGCATACATTTTTATTGAATTCGATGAATTGTGATGTATTTTGATAAATTTCGATTAATTTATTAAAAAATATAACAAATAAAAGTATCATCTCCTAAAGAAGGATCAAAACAAAAATTATGATAAGAAAACAATGCATTCTTATGAATTTTTATGTATTTCAGTAATGTTCGATATATGTCGATAAATTTCTTTAAACGAACAATGGAAATATGGAAGTTAATATTAAGATTAAGAAATCATACATCATTACTAAGTAACTAATGCATTTAGCAATCGAAACATTGCATGTTTTCATGGCAAATCTACCGAATATTTAAACAAATAAATATTTAATAAAATATGTAATAAAAAATAATTAGAAATAATTGACAACACCAGCTTTTTGCCACACTGTGCGCCTTGAGCTCGGCTCAAATGAAAAGAAATGAAATTAAGTGGCATGTTGTTGCTTGTTCGCCTCAGCGTACGGCAACGTCGGCAGGAGGATGTGGGAATGTGGCCACGCATGACCAACTGGCAATCACCCCCATCCTTGACACATCCCCACAACCATCCAGAGCCAGAGCCAGAGCGGAGCAGACGTCGTCCGTCTGCCACTTGAGCCCACTGTAAGCCTGTTAAACATTTCGAGTGTTAATTGTGTGCGAACAACAATAACAGAGGGGGCATGGGGGCATGAGGCATGAGTGTGGCAAGCGGTTGGGGCAAATGAGATTGGAGGCTGCTGCCGAGAAAGCGAGTAGACAGAGGAGCGCCCAGACTGACAGCCAGTCGTGATTGGAGCCCAAACGCATTTGTTGGGGAAAAGCCAGCAGCTAAAAGCTGTTTTCCCCATATTTAACTTATGTTTTACGCATTCAAGAGGACATCTATTGTGTTGTCCTTCAGGAGTTCAACTGGGATTAAATAGGTGATAAATATGTCATAAATATTATCGATACCTTAGCCCTTCGACTCGCCCGCCCCCCCCAAACGATCACGTAACACTCACCCGACATTGCAAATGAATGGGTTCTTTATATTCTTCTTATAATTATGCCCGAAGGAGGACTCACCTGAAAAGAAACAGACAAAGGAGAATTCAATTACAATTGTATGAAAAGGTGAGAGAGAACCAGATGTAACGAATTTCTTTTTAATAATTTATGGGGTAATGCAAGGGAAAAAGCAGGGTAGTATCCTGTTTTAATTCCATTTAAATCAAATAATAAATATAAGTTATATTATATTATATTTTCTTATAAAAGTCCTTTGAATTCTCTGCAGCAATCCTTTGTAACCCCTTTCTAATATTCTTTGTCTGAGAAATATAATTTATAGTTTACAGAAACCTTTAAGCGAGCAAAAGTTTATTTATTTTTAACATACAAATTTATTTATAACATAAACAGCATTAATTCTCATAGAGTATAGGTGGCAAATGAACTCATATTTTCATCTTAACCTTAACGACTGTTTCCGTTGTTGCCCTTTTTGCTTTATTTCATATGATATTTTCCATTTTCCATTACCAATGGCAAATCAATTTGCGCTTTACATAAAAATCCACAAAAGACCTGAAGTTCGAGTTGGTTTTTTTTATTAAGGAGAATTGGAGATGGAAATGTGGAAATGGAAATGAAAATTGTATTGGAACTGGAGCTGGAGTTGGAGATGGAGTTTCCTCGACTTCGTTGGCTTGAAAATCACGGCACATAACCCATTAACCCACCGTTGCCCAACTATGCATGTGAAATGAACGGCGACGTTTTCCATACAATTTTCCTTCTTGCTTTCTTTTTTTATCCTGTTTTTTTTTCCTTCTTGTTTTTCTGTATTTTTTCTTTGCGGGCTTTTTCTTTGTTGGCTTTTGGCCGGGAACAGCATTTACATAATGAATTCATATGTTTAATAAAATCTACACGTGAACATGAATATACAAGAGGGGGAGAGCCGGCGCACAAAAGGACAACCTGAGTCCTGTGAACTGCGGCTCCGCACAAAAGTGTGCAACACAAAACGGCAAGCCAACCGTGGACGACGATGGCGATGGCGATGGCTGCTTCTTTTTTTTGAATAGTTTGACGATGACAATGACGACGTCGACGACGATGACGACGATGACGACGATGACGACATGTTGACGTCATGTCGCCTTGCCTCAGCGGAGAATAAAAGAGCGCGGAGACTCTTGGCTGCTTGGCCAAATTAAAATCATATTAAATTTGCATATTGCGCCAAAGTGTCGGCACAAAGTGTCGTCTATACTTGTACATGTGCGGGCAGAGCGGTGGTGTGTCTGCGAAACATTGTTATCGGTTATCGGGTTAGCGACAGGTGTTGCATAATGGACTATGCCTGGCGGTGCTTATGGAAATTCGCATTTAAAATTCACAATCACCGTAAACTGGGGAATAGACGATGGAAAGAGTCGCCGGGGGGAAAATGAAGAGGGAAAATTTGAAAAGTGTTCTTTGCTAATGGTTGCAACAATGAAGCATACAAATACTATTAGATTTATATTTAAGTTTTAGTTACAAATGAAATAATTCATATTAATTGCAACTTTAATTGTAAGAAGTAATAGAAAAAAGCGTGTCTATCGAAATAATCGATGTGAATGATGGCCCAATTCATGCTTAATTACTTAAAATATATTGATAAGAGTATTATAAGCATAAATAATAGCATGTTTGTTCTGTACCTTCTTAAAATATAAAGTTTAAAGGGATGTTTATCAAAATAATCGATATCATTTTACAATTAATGATAGATTGCTTAAAAAGTATAAATATAACAAATAAATAATATAAAATAGCAGCATTTCTTCTTACTTTCTTCAACTTTCTTACCATCTATTAAAAAAAAAGGTGGCAATCGAAATAATCGGTTCGAATGATTTTAGATTTCATAAAACATATCGATAACTACACACCCCATCGCTAACTTAAAATTTCCCTAATATACTTATGTAAATCATACCAAAATAATTCCCTGTTGACAATCCTGTCCCGAGCAATTATCGTTCGCTTGTTTATGGCAATTATCGTTCGATTATTCAATGCAACTCGACAGTGACTGTACCCATCACATAACAGAAATAAATGTGACAACAAATCAACTATATTGTGTGCCCCATCCTGAAACCAACTCGAACAAACAAATAAATTTCACACACAAACGCAAAAGTTTTCAACAAATTCTCGACCACAAAAATGTAAAAAAAAAAGTAAAAAAAAGCACTTCCAATGACCCAATCTCTAAAAATAAACAGAGAGAGAGAGTGAGAAGCACAGAGAAGAAAAGTCATTTTGACAGCTGATGGAGGTGCGGTAAAGGGAAGGAAAGCGGGAAGAAACCAGGCATAGGAGGTCCAAAAGTCGGTCAAGTTGTTGAGATAGGGAGAGACAGAGAGAGAGAAGGACCGAGAAAGGTCATCCAATTGGCAATTGTGATAAATTGTACTTTTAAGCAATTTAAACCCAAGAAAGAAGCACAAACATTTCACAACTGGCAGGCAGCAAAAGGGACAGAAAGACCAGGATCACATCGGCCCTCATCAAAGTCAAGGCAAAACCAGGACTGGGGAATGGGAAGCATCGCATGAAAAAGGTTTCGACCAAGAATTCCATTCTGCATTCCCCTTTATCCCTTATCCCTCATTCTGTGTGTGTGTTTGGTATGTAAAACTACTTTACTAATAATGCCTCAATTGTGCTCCATTCCTACGGCAGGGGGGAAAAAGGATTGTCCACTCTCCCTCTGTTACCCAAAAAAAAAAACAGAAAAAAATATATAGAAACACACATGTAACACATTACCCTAGTTAGGGGTATCTTCTGCTTCTTGCCTGGGTTGATTTTTCTGTTGTTTTCGTTTTTCCCGCTCGTATTTTGTGTTCCCTTTTTTTTTTGCCTTGGTATCTTGAGTATTAATCCTAATTGAAGGGAAATCCCCTGATGGACACACACTGTTTTCGGTGGGGGGGAAAAGCGGCTAGTGAGTGGCAACCCTTTTTTCTTCTCTGTGTTTTTGTTTTGAGTTAGTCTTTTCTTGGCTATTTTATGGCGCTTGCTTGCTTGCTTTCTTCCCTTTTTTTTTTCGCTTTCGTTTTCGTTGCCCAAGCTGAAAAGTAGTCTAAGGATTTAAGGATATCTCCCTCGGGTGGGGAAGATGGTGACCACCAGCACCAGCATGTGGGAATATATCAATTCTAGGCTACCTCACCCAGTCTTTCCGCACACACACTTTTCCTTCAATCAAAAATCGTTGCATACTTTCTCGTTGCTCGTACCTCATAATTACAGCCACAAAGGGGGCGAAATGTGGCCTGAAAGGATCCGTGTATAAAACTTGGCTAAAAGCCCAAGTAGAAGAGTGAACGTGAGAGGGATAGAGAGACTGGCAGCAGCCAGCAGAGAGTGAACGAAATAAAAAATGCTCAAATAGACATTTAATGATTCCCCATTGTCATTACATAAAGGTGACTTATAAAAACATTATTTCACACGCACACACCGAGGTAACAAAGGAGGAGCAGCAGCAGCAGCAGCAGTTCCATGCGGGCCAAGCTTATTTGTTGCCACGCAGGCATTTCATGCTGGCTAACGAGCACTTTGGGCATACTACCCGCCCCCTACTCGTTCTCGTTTCCAGTTCCCCAATCCCCAGTTTCCCCAGTTCCCCCAGTTTCCCGGTCCCCATTTTCCTTTTTCCTGCTCATCTCGCCAAGAGCAGGACATATTAAAACTTGCACAGGGGTAGGTAGCGGTAGCTTTCGGAATGCGGGCTAGCTTCTTTCTTTCTTTTTATATTATTTTGTTAGAGAACAATTACCTTATCTGAACTGCATAGGGAACGAAAGGAATTAGAGATGCAACTTGAAATTTAATATAAGCCATTGGTCACACTTGACACACTTGCAGTGTGAGCTGGTCACACTTGACACACTTGCAGTGTGAGCTGGTCACATTTTATGCAATTCATGTACTTCAAGTCTTCGCTGTTAAATCCTAATGAAAGCTGATCGCTTTAATCGCTTCTGTATCCTCTAAATGCAATTATATAGTGAGCTGATTACTGTGCATGCACCTATAATGACAGCTGGTCACTTTTAACAAATTTATAGTACACTCTGGTCACTCTAAAAAACCGTTTCAACGATTCTTTCCCAATTTGAATACTTTTTTCTGCTCCCTCCTTAAAGAACTTGTCAAGTTTACTTCCCTGGCCTGAACTTTGTTCATAATTCTACTTACAAGTTAAATCAATCGGTTGAATAGTTGTCAATATCGAGGACAGAATTCTGCTGTTAGTTCTCATCACACACACACACATAGACTGACAAGTGCATTGTCCTGTTTCTTCAGCCATAACTGTACCCTCAAAAATCTTGAGCAATCTTTGGTCTGTTTCACTTGAAAGTTTTGTGAACTGAAGAAGTTTGCTCGGCCAACCGACCACCAAAAAGTAGAAGTTCTCGCCCTTTCTCGTTCTCTGTATAGATTTCTTTGCTCTCCTACCTCGAATGTGTTTGTTGTTTTGACTGCGTCCAATTCGATTTAAGTTTCGGGTTATTTTTGCCCCCCTTTTTTTTGCCTATTGAAAGTTTACTTTGACTGTGTGTATGCTTTGTGCTCTTTAGCACTTTCCTTTGTCCTTTTACTTGGGTTTTTTTTTTCTTCGCTGTAGAGCCTTGTTATATCCTGGCCTTGTTAATCGCAAATTGAAGTGCCAGGATTCGGTTGAAGTTTCAGTGCTGCTTGCTGGCTTTGTAAGGTTCCAAGTTGGATAGTTTTGTAATATACAAACTATAGCTTTAGCTTATATTTTATATATCTCTATCTAAATGTGGAACCCACATTCTTTTCCTTTTATTCTATATCTTAATCCTTCTAGCTCCCTTAAGTTCTCTTAGTTTAATGTAGTAACCTCCCTTTGAAGCTTTGTAACTTTTGCTGTTCTACTTTTTCCTTTAAAAGGTTTTTAAGGAACATGAACCGCTATTTCTGTGGCTGCTTAGGTAAACAATGAAATGTCCGCATATTTGGCACCATTACTCAAATTGCCATTATGCACGCGCTTCGCCTTCGCCTCGAATTGTGCCAAAAACCAGTAATCGGTCGGTACTCCTTCCATTTCCGAAAAATTTCACCCCATTATGGCGGCATAACCACAAATGCAATGCAGTGGAGTTTTCCCCCGGATTTTCCGCACTCCCAACACGGCGAACGGCAATGCGACAATCGCAGGTTAGAGAGAAATAGTGTAGAGAGAGGTAGAAGAAAGGGTAACCGCAACCGCATAGAGCGCTGCATTTTTTTCCCCCCTCGAACCGGTGCCCGCTTTTTGGGCACGTGTCGAGTTCATTATCGCCTCTACACACATAAAATAAAATAATACACACATACTGGCAGTGGTAGTGGTGCCGGGCACACATTTGCATTGGCATTTTCTATTGCCATTTTCTTTCTCGGTTTTGGGGGCAGCGAGCACATTACAATTTAAATTGTTCGCATGCGGCCGGGGCAAAACTTGTCGCATATTATTTATGGGGGAAGCCCCCTCTCAAACTCCCCAAACTATGTATATACATCCACTCCGGCTTAAAAATGTTAAACAAGCAAAAAGCTTTGCATACATTTCGAAGCAGTCCAGGAGCTGCAGGCTACAGGATATGGGCAGCCGGTAGGTTCCTAGAGGAGAGGACCACACGCTGTGCTTGCGGACTAGGCTCAAGATTTATGGCTTTGCGACAGGCGGACCAGACCGACGGACAGCGGACGGACGGACATGCGGCCAAAACAGACAAGGGCAAACACAGACGGAGGAAAAGAAAAAGACAGACGGGGCCAGAAAGTACCAAGACTGACAGACAGGCAAAAAAAAAAAAAAAAAAAGGAAAAGCGGAGCGAAAAAAAAAAGGAAAAGAAAAGAGGGCGGGAAACCCTTGAAAAACTGGCCGGAACACAATGAAACTTCAAGAAAACCACAAAGTTTATGCGAGGGGCAACTTGCGAGCCTAAAGACAACTCAAACCCCCTTGAAACAAGCGAAGCGTTGATTTCCTCGTTTGGCAAACGGAGTTAAGTTCCATAGTCCAAAAGCCTATTTGCCTCTTGTCTAAGCCACCGAACGAAGCAGAAACCTTTAAAGGATTCAATTCTACAAATAAAAGTTACAGAGAATAGTAAGAAAATAATTCCCCTTACTAATTCTAATTAAATTCTTCAAGTTTTAGGCATTTAAATATTATTATATTATCAAAATATCTTAGCATGTTTCCTCTTCTCACCTTTCTCAACATATCGTCCAGCGATTCCACATCCAAGCCCGCATAATTATTGTTGAACTGACTGGAGCAGTTGGACGAAGTGCTGGTGTATCGCTTCCTTCTGCCCAAGGCTGGTGAGTTGACCAGGGAGCTGGGTCCGCTGGAGCCGGCATAGCCCAGCTGGGCGGCGGCCATTAACGGATAGAGCGACGGATGCGGTAGCTGGTGATGGCCCAGGCCCAGGCCCACGTGACCCAAGTGGTTCAGATGTGAGCTGCCGCCGGGGGAGTTGCAACAGATGGCCAGGCAAGGAGATCCTCCCACTCCCACTCCTACTCCTACTCCTCCTCCAACGTTGTGGGCACTGCGCACTGCAGCCAGCGGCGAGGGCGGAGCGGTATGATGATGCTGCAGCTGCAGGTGATGCAGCGGAGAGCCATGATGCTGCTGCTGCTGCTGTTGCTGTTGCAAGTGATGTTGCATATAGGCTGGCGCGGGAGAGGCACTGCCTGAAGAGCCACCAGCCGGACTGGCACTGGCACCAACACCTCCGTTCTCCACTAGATTGCTGCTGGAGCTGCAGGAGGACTCAATGATGGTGGTGGTGGTGGTGCTGACGGTCACCTCCATGCTGGTGGTGGTGCTGCTCATCCCGGAGCTGGCTGATCCTGATGCTAGTGCTACTGAGACTGGCCGAGACTCCGTCTCACGCTTGGCATCCATTGGTTCCACAGTTCCACAATTAACCTTGTTTGAGTCCTTTTTTTGTTTTTTTGGGGTCTCACCCGCGATGTGGTCACACTCGGCGGCCGGGCATTATATAAAAATTCGTGGCGCTCATTAAACTTCAAACTTCAGAGACTGCAAACTGGACAAAAGCAAAGAATTGTTGCAATCTCTACCCCCTACGTCTGGCTTGCTGCAAATTTATGCTTGTTTTTGTTTCTTTTTTTGTTTTTTTAATTGCAGGCTGGACCCACATGATTAATGTCCTCCGGGGACACGCGAAATGATGGGGGGTTAACAGCGGGTTAAGGCGGGACAGGACATTAACCGCAGAAACAGATTGTTGTCATTTGCCATTTGATGGGACTAAATCGAAAACCGAATCGAAGTGGAAATGCGCATGGAAATCGAATTGCACAACTGTCAATATGTATATATGGATATGGCTATATAAAAAGGTATATATATATACAGATATATATAAATAAATTAAATCTGATTCCCTGACACCAGACAAAAAGGGAAAAGGGACACATTTCCTTATATATATACATATATATAGACATAGGCTTTAATCGATTTTGTTTGTGGAAAAAGGCAAACAAATTAAATCAGAAGTTGAAATATGCATTTTCCCCTGTGACTTTCTTTGAGTTCAATTATTAATAAATCCTTGTAAAACAATAGTTTAATCAATGACTAAATCATAATAAATCATACAAATATATTTAAAAGAATATCTTATTTATAATTACTCATAAAACTTTATGCCTTTTGCAGTTTAAATACAATTTGTAAATATTACATAGGTAACATACGTTACAAAACACGTTTAAATGGGATTTTCATAAATGTTTAGGCGCTTTCAAACTCTCTACTGGTTACAAAAAAAAAAAAAAAGAACGATAAGGAAGCCAGGCAGGACTTCACACACGCTTGACTTGAGCCAGACGTTGGACGCGTTGGCAATTTACAACAAGCAGCAATCAATTCCAGAGCATAAATAACTCAATTTCCAAACGCCACGCACCTCCCTCTCCAATTTTTACCCCCCCCAGTGCCGGCTAATGCTGTCCGGCCATCAATAAATTTTCCGCTTGTGGAAAATCGAAGGAGAAGCCAGAGACAGATTGTGAAGTCACGAGCGCAAGTTTGGGCGGAGTTGGAGGAGTGATGGTGATGGAGATGGAGATGGAGATGAACCAGAAGCTGAAGCTGGCTAATTAGTGGCTAAACCTTTTTCGATTATGCGCCAGACATGGGCAGGACTTGCATTAAAAGGGGGGTAGAGCGGAGATAAACATTAAAAACACCGAACAAAATTACACAAAAAACTGGTACTTAGATGCATAATTAGTTTAAAGAAACATTAAATATGTGGCTGCATCTTAAATTAGCCCAAAAAATACTCCTTTTCAAAGTTTATATATTGAAAAACTTTGCTGTACTGATTTTGCGCTGTGTAGCTGCCGGCAGAGATCAGATTTCAAGTGAAGAGAAGGCCAAGAGAAATGCGATGCAACAGCAACAGATCAGAAGCAACAGCAGCAGCAGCAACCGTCGAGCTAAAGAGTCGCCATGTGTGTTTGTGTGGGTGGGCAGGGTGTCCTGGCCAGGACATGTCCTCCCAGTGCATGGTGTCTGAAGTTTTGTATCGTCCATTTAACAATGTGTGCCACACACACACACACACAAAATGCACGATGATGATGATGATACATACACTAACCGAATGAGGTTGCGGGTGTCCTTTGGTAGGGTCCTTTACCCCCGTGTATGCGAGTGTTTTCTGTGTTTGTGTGCGGCAGACAGGGGCCAGGCACTGTTCTCCTCTCTGCCAGTTCTTGTAAGGACAAGCCGTTTTGGAATCTATATGGCCAGGCCATAATTCACTGGAGATAATATACATACGACCAGTGAGGCAGCCAGGCAGCCAGGCGGCGAGGCAGCCGGCCGTTTGTGTGTGCGGCAGACAGGACGAAGGACGAGGCATGCAATTGCCCCGACACACGCACACACGTAGGCATATATTAATGACACGAGCTTGAAATTTAAGGCCCAGTGCCTTGCACAAAATGCAACATCAAATCACCATCATTTGCAGGCGGTCAAGAAAACAGGATGCACAGGATCCCCAACCAAGGCGATTTTTCGTTTAAAATTGAATTTCACTTTCGGGCAAAGGAAAACAATGAAAATATATTCATGAATGCAGATTTTCCTCTATTTTTTTTATTCCTTGAGAAAAGACCTTTTATTATTTCCAAGCACTCAAATTTAAATAAATTCCAATTTTAATTTAAATTCACATTTAAATCAAATTTAAGCGACAAAAAAAATATTAACTTGGCCCAACAGGCGTATACTTGATTTCGCAAGAAATCCTGTCCTGTGGACCAGGAAAAGTTAGGCTTCCCTCAAACTTTGTCACTTATATTTTTTAATTTAATAAAAAAGGTTTCCTGGAATTTGCGAATCTCCATAAAAAAAATATTTCAGAGGAAAACTTCTTGAGAGGAAAACCACACGGACAGCCACAGGAAAATATGAAAGGAATTTACATAAAAGCGAGGGAGATACTGCCTAAATATGATTTGGCCAAACTGCCAATGAAGTTACAATTTCACGGCAATTTTGTAAATGTTTTCCAATGCAAATTCTTCAAAACACAAGCAGATTTCCCATATTTTCTTCTCTCTAAAACAGAATTTCATTTTTTGTGGAGGGAAAAATCTTTGGGGCAAAAAATGGTTGCGCCACCCACACACGGTATCAAAATGCTAAGCAAAGACAAACAGAAAATGTGGCAAAAATTAAAGACAAATACACGCCATCCTCGCAAATGTTTACTTTTCACATTTTTGTTATTCTCCCATTATGTTCCCCCTCCCCCTGCATATATATATATATATATATTAGAGATATATATATATCTTTATTATTTCTGGGCATAAATTGGCGCGCGTCGACCAGAGGCAGAAAGGATGCAACAATTCCGCTGTGGCAGCGTTTACATTTTTTTTGTTTTATGAGCCAACAACTAACTTCACTGACTTTTTGATAATTCGTTGGTACAAAAAAAAAAAATGGATACAACAACAAAAAATTTAGATTTATTCTCGAACATTGGCCGGGATTTTCACTTTTTTTTTTTGGCGAAACAAATATTTCGAAATATACGGCGGAAAAATACGAAGACTCCGGAAATTCGCGGAGCACGGAGCACGGAGCACGCAACGCGTTACGCAGCCAAAGACAAACTGATTGCCGTGTGCCATGCGATGGTTGTGATTTACCGACCCACACACACACAAACACACACACAAACACACACACACTAGGACACACGCACACAGTTACACCGCCATGCTGCCGAACAGCTGTCGGGGAATGCGCATGTGTGTGTGCACTTCCGCCGCATGTTGGGTTTTTCGTGGTGAATTTCGCCCAAGTTTGGTTCGTTGTTTGAGTTTTTTTTTGTGTGGGGAATTTCTTGGGAGTAACGCTGGAATAACGGTTTGCCGCGAAGGTCCTGCCGGCAGGACATTTCTCAGGCATTAACCCTTGGTCAGGCCCAGGGAAATAATATTCTTCCTTGAATTCTTTTCTATGCTGTAATATATTTTGTAAATAAATATAAAAAAATTGTTTTAAACTAACAGGGTTGCCACAGAAATGGCAACTTCATTTAAAAGCCATTAAAAATTAGTTTTAGACCCTAAATACGATGAGATTTGTTTAATTTTTAAAAGATTCTTATTTTGTAATATATTTTTGAATGTCATATTAATAGATTTTAAATCTTAGGGAATTTTCTTAAGAATTTGGATGAAGAAACCTATATTTCTTAATTTAGTATCGATTAAGATGCAAATTGTTAATTATTTTGTCTTTGAAATAGGTTTAAATTATTTGTACACAACAAAGTTGATATAAAAGATATTTTACTAAACCAAAATATATTATTTAGACTAATTAACTTTCTAAGAAGCTTACTAAGAAGTTCCCTTCAATATTCATCAACAAAAGAAAAAAAAAATAAAAAGAATTTTAAGCGCCAAAACAAATATATCAAGTGCGAAATTTCCCCGTATTTATCGGCATTTATGGTGTCTCCAAGGACTTCCCTTGCCCGCTGCCATGGTGAATACGATTCGGCCCTGCTGATTGCTCCTTCCTCATCGTCCTGGCGCATCCTGTAGCATACTTTCCTGCTCTGATTGTGTACATTAAAGCCGAAACACACACACACACACAGACGAAAAAAAAAAAAGAGTCTGAGAATTCGCGTCGCTTAACCTTAAAGCGGGCAAGCCAGCAGCAAGTTGGCCACATGTTTTGGCCGCCTGCGAATTTTAATGACTCCCACCGCCGAGTAGGTAACTGCACGGCTTTTCCCGGCTTTTTTTCCCCCCCACTCCATGGAGCTGGGAGTGGGGGGGGAGGCGCGTTTTACTCCTCGTTCAGGGTTCGCGTTGCCAAACATGTTTGCATTTGAATTTTAAATTAAACGTCGTCGTCGTCAGCGAGCGATGATGATGACGACAACATGTCAACATCAAACCAAAGAAGGAAGACCCCCGACGCGTCGCTCTCGCTAGGTAACAGAGGAGCAGGAGCAGGAGCAGGAGCAGGAGCAGGAGTAGGAACAACAGGCAACCCAGCCCAGTAAGGACATTAGTTGTCGCTATTGATTTTTGGCTGACCTTTTTTGGCGGCTAAGCGGACGCTGAAACAGAATGCGAAATGCGGACGAGTGCCAATTAAGGGTGGGGGTGGAGGAGTAAAAGTAGCCTTGAGTCCTGTCAGGATCGCAGGGATTTCAGATCTCGGGATCAGAGAATCCCAGCATTTTAATTGGGGGGAAAAAAAAGCACGCAGATTGGCTGTCAGCACAGGACACAAAGAGAAATTTCTGACAAATTTTGGCCTTCAGTTTAATTTTATAAAATATAAAATGTAAACATATATAAATTAAGAATATTAAATAATAAATCATTGAAAAATGACTAATACTTTAACCCCAAATCACTAAAAATATTTATAAGCAAATATTGATTTCGGAAAATGTATTTTCCTATCAAAAATCTCTGATAAAAAGTGTAATTTTACAGGAAAAATGTGTAATTGTTTATTAAAAGTTCTCCTTGTTATTTTCTATATCAACAAGAAGAAACACAAACCAATTTAGCTAATAAATACCGAAATATATGTTCAGTTAATCCGCCCTTGTAACTTGATCAATCTCGTTCAAATATCAACTTCAACTTGACACACAGAATGGCATATATTTTGCTCCTTTTTCCTCCCTTAGGCTTAGCTGTCAATCCTGCAAATATCCTGGCAGGTGGGCAAAACGCAGAAACACAAAACATATGTACGAAAGCCCCAAACTGATGGAATGCAAAAATATTTTGCGCTTAGGAACCATGCCAGGACCTGGGCCCACACTCAGCAGGAGGGCCAACTTGTTGAGCAATTAAGCCAAAACGCTTAACATGTCAGGCCTGCCAACTCGATAAATTTATGTAAACTGCTTGTAAGGACACTCACACAGAGAGAGAGAGATAGAGAGAGAAGTAAGAAAGCAAAAAGGAAAAATACATATTTATATGATTTTCCATTAAGATAAATGACCAGAAAATATAATTAAAGTATTAAAGCTTATAGAAAATATATATTTAAATATAAGAACCAATAAATGCAGTTAATAAGTTAATAAAATTCACAAGCAACCCTGGGTTTTAAATTACAAAACCCATAACAGATAAGCATAGCAGATAAGCATTAAAAAAAAAGCATCTTAAAATAATAACTCAACCCTGTTAAAGCTGAAAGAAACAGAATTTATAAAAGGACTAATCTCATGAAAGAGGGACTATATAGAAGAGTATAAATTAATTTATAGAGAAGAAGGAAAGGTAATCCCCCTGAAGCTGCCATTAAATCATAGAGAGCACAAAAAAAAAGAAAGCATATTTTTGCCGCAAAAACTAAGTGGCAGAGAAGGGGAAAAGTACTCAGCCGGGCTAAGAGTGAACTATGTGGAGGGGTTAAGTCCCATGAAAGTCACTGACAGAAGACACACACTAATGCGATGCGGCGGCCACTCAATTGAGTCCGAAAACGACATCGCGACACCTTTTAAATTAACCTTCCCTTTCCTCCACTTTCCTTCCCTTCCCGGCAATTGTTTGGCTTTCATCACTGGACACACACATCCCTGCCATATAGTGGACACAACATAACCCCCAAGGGTAAACCCACACCCTGACTTACTGGGGCATTGTTAAGTGAATGTTTGTCGCCTGTTTTCGAAGCGGGGGTTCAAGAGTAAACTTCTGCTATTGTTGACCAAAGCCCAACAACTGTGAACAGCAATAATATTATAGGACTTGGGGAGTACATACAACTGGCTAATACCCTTTTTATATACATTTTAATGCCCTCTCAAAGCACGGGGAGAAAGGAAGTGTTCCTGAAAAATATTCTTACATTTGTGTTAATATAAAAGTATTCTTAAATATATATATTTCTTCCCCTATATTATATTCCCCTAAATTTATTGTTTCCTAACTACAATTTTTATTTATTTCATTTACAAATCACACTTTTTTCACTACAAAATTCAAAAAGATGCAATTTATATTCCTAATTACCTGAGAAACTCTCTTAACATTTAATTGCTAATATTATTTGTATGCCTATTATTTTTCTCTCTGTGTCCATTTTCTGTGTGTGAAATACCCCACACTCTCTATTTTCCTCCCTCCTTGTGTAGTTTTTCATACAATTTATTCGGCGACTTTTGCCACGTATCCTTGCGTATAAGGTGGCCAGGTTTTGTGCTCCTTCCTTCGGTCATCTCACTGGCAATCCGCTTAAAATCATTTTTTGGCATTACTTTCCGAGTGCTCTCCACTCCATTCCAAGCTATACATTACAACATAAAGGGCTTAAGCCGCTTAACTCACAACTTTTCTGCGGTTTTCAATGTTTTCCAACCAAAAAGAAAAAATATATTACAAAAAAAAAAGAAAGCGAGAAAAGCCACTTGGCAAAGCTGAGAGTAAAGGCTAGCGGGCATTAATTGCCGGCATAATCATGCTTTATGCCGAAAAGTCGACAATGAATCTCGTTCTGGTTCTCCTTTCTACTTCAAACCAAAAAAATAAAAAAAGGACGTGAAATCTTAAATCTCTTGTGCACTTTATTAGCCCGTGTTAGCTAAGACTCTTCGTCTTTTTTTTGCCAGCACATTAATGCTTTAATAATTTAAATCTGGTATTTAAAATAAATTATAGACACTCACTTGCCTTTCCAAGAATCATTGGGAAATCCTTAGCTTAATGCATTGTGTCATATTGATTATCTCTTAGATATATGTATATGTATATATTTATCTCTGCAGCGTTTTTGGTCGCATTACCATGGCTTTATGTCACTTTTCAAGGAACTGTCTTCAAGCGCTGCCGTCCTTGGTCCTTGGTCCTTCTCCCATATTTTTGTAGTCCATCTGCTGGCGGCTCGTGTCCTACATTCAAATGCTGCTGCTGCTGCTGCCTCCTTTTCTTGTTTTCTTTTCTCTTCCTTTCTGTTTTTTATTTTTTTTGTTTTGTTTCCTTGTCAACAGTCGGGCATAAGCCAACTTCCCCTTGGCCACAACTCACTTTCAGTTGCTCAACATAAAGCTGGACAAATACTCGCATATATACATATATCTATATACATATATAATATATATCTGTACATGTTCGTATATATGTATAAATATCTATAAACTGTTGTATATGGAAGGACGAAGGGAGAGAAAATGCTGGCAAATATTTTTGAGCTGAAATATTTATTTGATTTTGTGAGCTCGCCCTCAATCGTATCCTGCCAGTGTCCGCAATCTTTTGCATTGTTTCCGCTTCTAGTTGTGGGTTTTTTTTTAAATATATTTTTTTGTATACTCGTATTTCGTTTTGTTGTTGCCATTTTGTTTATGTAAATTGCACTTGGAACAATTTAAAGTCTTAATTAAACAAAAATTAGGGCAAGGCTTACAAAATATAAACTATAAACCCATAAAGATGACAGCAAATAATATTTAAAATAAACCAAAATAAGTTGCACAAATAAATATTAACAAAAAATAACTAAAAAGCTCACTTTCTACATCAGCTTCTTTGAATAAATTCTCTCAGTGCCCTCAAATGGCATTTTTCTTCATTTTTCAACTACTTCCTGTTTCCAGCCTCCTCCTGCTCCTCCCCCTCTTCCGTTTTCCGGTTTGCATTGCTGAAAGAATTCTGTGTGCTGCCTACTTTTTAGGCAGACTTGGTATTAGCAGCAAAAAAAAATATAAGCAAAATATAAGAAAAAAGAACTCAGCAAAAATGTAATTGCAAGGATTGCAACAAATGGCAACATTCTTTTGTAGTTCGCACATATATAATATTTTGTATATATATATATTTTTCTGCATATTTAAGCAAGGACTCCCACAACTAGTCCTTGTCGCGCCTGTAATCTTGGCGCTGGCAATGGGAGCGTGAAGGGGACGCCATTCTGTATGAGGCATTGTCACGCATAATTAAAATTAAATGCGCTTTTGGGAATAATTCAAATGAATAAACGAGCGTGGCCAACATGTGTGCTGCATACACAAAATGAGTTTGTCGCGACAGAGTTTGTTTTATATATATATATCACCCCGCCTTCCACTCAGACTCACAACAACAACAAAAAAATAATAAAAACCAAGCCAAGTTGGAGAGAAAGCCATTGTCTCGACTAGGGGATACCTATTTTCATACAAAAAATGATCTAAAAATTACTAGGAGCTTTGAAAACCCTTAAAAAGGTATCTAAATGCCAATTTTGAGGCACCAAATTCTGTGTAAATTTTGTTTTTTTAATTGAACTTTTTTGTACCGCAAGTTTGAACAACTTTTAAGGGGTTTTAAAAACCCTATTGATTTCTGTATTTACTTTCTTTTAAAGGCAACTAGTATTATAAGTAATTATAACTTAATATGATATACTCGTATAATAATTATAATAATATAATATAATTTTTGGGGCACTTATAAAACTTAACCAGAGTAAAAACCATTGCCTTAAATACAACTCTCGAACTATTTCTATCAATTCAACCACATTTTATAAGTTTAACAATTAATTACAAATCTCTAGCTATTTCTAAAATATATCACTAATAGATACAGCTATTTTTAGGATATATCCCTAATAGATACACCCCAAACTAAAGGCGGGGTACGCCTAAAAAAGATTGCCTTAAACACCAAAAAAAAAACTTTTTTTAGAAAGCGTTTTTCTTGTGCTGGTTTTTCCTTTACGGCTGTCCTTTTTCTTTTTTTTTTCTTTTTGGTCCATTGTGGAGAGTACGCCCCATTCAAGTAGTGGGCGTGGCCAGGACAAAAGGCGGGGGCGTAGAAAGAGAGCCATTCTGCAGAGAAGAACGCTTCATTTATTATGCGACTGATGGCCATTAATTTTGCAGGACATCCTCGTTGGTCTGTAGGCTCAATGTGTGTGTGTGTGTGTCTTAGACACAATTTGAATCTCCTCGACACATGGGAAAAATCGGTAGCAAGGCGACAAAAATCCTTTAACAGTGTATGTGTGTGCAACGCATTTTTTTTTGGTTCACTAATTATAGAGGCAAGCCAGAAAGGGGTTGCTCCAGCCGAACAGGATTAGGGGGCCGGGGGTGCACAAAGGATTCCTCTTCTAATTGCTCAAATAGTTGGGACAAGTTTACCAAGTCGAGCTGCCTTTTGGGCATTTCTCCTTGCCAGTTCCGGCCACGTCCCTCGCATCGATGCCCAATTTATGCCGAGGCACGAAGTTGTCAAAAATTTTAATTAAACACAAAGGCAAAGGCATTCGGCAAAAGCCCTCTCTCCCACTCTCTATATCCCTCAGGGGGGGTTGGCCCGAACTCCTGCTGCTGCCTGTCAACAATTTTTTGCGCTCATTTAAAAAGTTCCACAATTAAAATAAAAACTCCCAAGAATTCCAGTCAAACTCTACAAATTCAACATTAATGGATAGTTGCAGTTGAGTGTGTAAAAATAAATGAAAGAAACTAAATTAATATGCAATTACAGATCCTAAAAATATGTATCAGACAAGAGACAAAAAAAAAGCAGCTCTTTAAATAATTATTCACTGAATTGTAATTGATAAATGGTCATTAAAGCGTTAATTATTATGGAATTGCATCAATTGCATGCATTTTAATAAGCATACATTTATGGCGAGTTCATTTTCCCCCAAATACTTCAATAATTTCAATGAAAACAGGCAGCTGCCGCCTAAGCCCCCTTATCGATTAATTATCGAAGTCATTGGCATTTACTTTTCCCACCCGCAATAGGCGAGCATTTTCAATTTCCCGGCGAACAGCACAACAATTGCAATGCCTATGAAAATGGCATGAAAAGGACGACAATCCTTTGTCCCGCCGCCCTTTCCTAGACATGCATTCGATTTCGCTGCACTGGGGGAAAATTACGGTTATTTAGGGTTTCCTTTGTATTTTTATAGAAATTTAAAGAATAAGTACAGGCAGAAAATACTAGAGGTTTTAAAAACCCATAACTATTTTATATCGTAAAAAAATAAATAAATTTACATTAAAAAATTGCTTTTCATCCTTTTTAAGGGTTTTTTTTGAGATTCTAGTGATTTAGTTATTTGTTTTTCTTTGCTCCTTAAAGCTTTATAAACAAGATTTTCCTTATTTTCATTTTCATATTAAATTATTATTCTAATATTATTGTTACACTAATATTTATAGTTATTATAATAGCTTGAATATAAGATTGTTTTCTCTGTAGCCAAGCCCCAAGCTTATGGGTCTCAAAATTGAAACTGAAACTGGGCCTGAAACTGGAATATCTGCCGGATGTTTCATTGTTGCCAGGAAGTGCCACGATCCTGACAGATGCCGCATATTTGCGACTCTGTGTGTATGTGTGTGTGTGTTGTGTACGCATTTCAACTTGCCTGCATGTGTGTTCATATTAATCGACAATGGAAACAAACTTTTGTCAGCGTTTCCACGTTTGCAAAAACCCAGTCCATGACAGGGTTCCATGACTTTGTCATCGAGCTTGCAAAATACCAAACGTAAATTGATATCGATAATAATCGATCGATTACCACTAACATCAATAAAGTAAAAGGTATTAAAAGAGGAGAAAAACAAAGATAAAACAAAGAATTCCTATCGATATAGTTATTATCAATGGCCAAACCAAAATTGCGATAATTAATACTCGAGTTCTGTTATCGATAAGTTTATCGTACCGTTCTATAAATATTAAATATAAATAGAAATTGATTGATAACGCAAACAAATCCTGTGTTTGCTCAAGGCTAACGATAGTAAAAAACTATCGAACCCCTACTGTTGCAATTAATTGTACAAGAATTCTGTTATCGCTCAGGCTATCGAACACTTCTACATATAAATCGATGTGTTATCGATATTATTTACATAAAACTCCCAGAGTACGACTTCGTCGTCTTTAGTGATGTCGTCTCTTTTTGGGATTTCGCGTTTTGCAACGAAAATTGAAATGGATGACAAGGTGGACGGTCATTTGCCTCTAAGCGCCGCTTTCAACGCGTTAACGCGCTCCACAAACACGCAGAAAGAGATGGCATTAGAGTGGGGGATAACGAGGGATAGAGCGAGATGGCCAGATAAAACTGGCAAACAGAGTGAAGCTTACGGCAGATGGCGGCACTCTAATGTGGCCACTTTTGGCGGGTGTTTGCTCTTTGACGGCCGCCATCCAATGTGCAATGTGCAATCATGGCCAACGGGCCACGCAGATTTATGGCCACAAACCCATCGGAGAGTTAGGTCTCCTTTTTGGGGGGCTCCCTCCCCCCTCCCCCAGGGAAATTGGCATAACCAAGTGAGCAGCAAATGTCAGTGGAGACCGGAGGTTTCCCCCTGTGGACTATATGGCCACTCAATGCCACAAAGTAGCCTCAAAAGGGTTTTGGCAACAAAGCAGCTGAAAGAGATCCTTAACTGAAAACTTTGTTATTATTTCGTTTAAATTCCTCAAAAACAATTGACAGACATAAGCCAGATATTATAATTAAATAAACAAAAACCCTAAATGCAAGCCCAAAACCCATTTAAAGTTTGTGAAAATGTTGTTTGTTGTTTCACATGATTTAATTGCATTTGGGCTACAAAATCAAAGTGGTTTTTGACTCAATTTTAATTAAATTATATTGTCAGTTTATTGTAGAACAATATTTGGCTATGCGTTGGCAATTGTTTCCATTGTTCTGCATATAAAATATATATTTTACCAGAACTAATAAGGTTTTATTATATTTAAGGCTAAATAGGGGGATAAATATTATTTTTAAAACATATCTTGTTTGGTGAATTTGTAGATTTGTAGATTTTTGCAACACAAATTGAAATTAGTATCTAGTATCAAGCTAGTTCAATCTGGAAATCGGTCGATTCAAAGTTTTCCCGCCCAGCTATATATATTTGCCAATATATTTTTGGGTGTATACTTGGCCCCGTAGAGCACCTTGTTGGCCTTTCACTCCGCTCCATTTGTTTACTTCTGTTCTCGGGATGGCTTTGGTAATAAACTTGAATTTTATTGTCCAACAAGAATGTTGCAATATGCTTGGCCATAATTTCAACGTCCTGCACATTGTTGCCAAAAAGCCAAAGGACCACTACTCGTTCTCTTACACTCCTGTCCAGCCAAAAATTTGTGGTCTGAGCTTAACGTCTCTTCTGATTGCTCTTGTCCTTGTTCCTGGCATTTCCTTGTTTCCTCTTCTTTTTTTTTCCTTGTTTTATTTTAGGGGAAAGGGCAACTTTTGCACTCAACTTGTACATTATGCAACCGGATACAGATATCAAAAACCAAGACTAAACCAACTAAGACAATTTTTGCCTGACTGCAAAATTTGCATTTTATGGCAGCGCGCAAAGTTAACATTTTAATACCCTTTAATTCCCTGTGATTTGGGAAGGGAAATAAGGGAATTCGTGGGGTGCTATAGGGTATGCTATTTCTTTGAAATAATATCTTAATATCTGTATCTAACTACTGAGATATAAAGATCAGTTTCATATTTATGTACTTAGTCCTTGAAACACTTTTCTCTTATTTTTCCTATCTTTTTAATACATTTAATATTTTTCTTCTAAAGCCTGTTATAATATTTTTATTAATATTATTCAGAAATCTCTCTTGCCTGCCAAGAAAATCAAATATTCCCTGGAAAAAGATACTTCAAGTGGGCATTTCTAGTTGTTGTTGTTTTTGATTTTTCTTGCCTTTCGTCCTGCCAAATGAAACGAGAGAAAAATAGAAAGAGAGACTGGACTGAGTAGCAAAAATGTATAAATAATATTGCATATTAAAAGGCGTTCGCTTTGGCATTTTTAATGGGCGGAAGGAAGTAAGGAAGCGAGCTGTGTCCAGGCCATTTCAAGTTTAGTGCAACTAATTTAAAATTTATGATGCACTTGAATTGCAGCTGGCAAAAAGTTGAACAGTCACAGGACTCACTAAGGCACAACAACAAAAACTCAAACAGAAACGAGTGGAAAAGTGGAAAACTGTTTGGGGGGGAGGGTGGTTAGGTGGTTTGTTTAAAAAAGGGAGCCAAAACTCATACGAATGGCAGCGACAAAGGCGAAATGCCAAATGGCAAATGCATAAAACAGAAATAAAATATTCATTGCATACTTTGAGCCATCGAGTTATGCATTTCTTGTTTTTCCTTCCTTTTTTTCCCCCCCCATATTTTCAACTATATTTTTATTGTGATTGTTGTTGACCTTTTAGTCGGGGAAATTGGCAATTAAATATTGAAAGCTGGCATGTGGATGGTCCCCAATAATTTTAATAATAATAATATCTGCACGAGAGTGTCGACTTTTTGCCTCGACTAATGGAGCTCAACGTATAGAGAACAGTCTTTGTTTTTTTGTACTTTTTATTTATGGAAATGGAAAGGCTTTTATTATGGTTTTTGGTAAGTAAAAAATGTACAAAGAAAATTGGATTTATGTCGGCAAAACTGGTTTTCTAATTGGGAAAATGTCAAATCAAATATTTGCTGTGCTTCTAATCAAGCAAATTTATTTTGCATTGAAATCAGGTTAAGTTCTAACTAAAACTTAAAGAAAAACACTAAAATAATATTAAAAAAAAAATGTAGAAAAATCTCTGTGAAGTTAGTTTTATAAATATATTCAAGGCAAGTCCGCAAATTGTTTTAAAAAAAAGTTAAACTACAAACAAAGAGCTAAGCATGCTGATGAGGAAAGTTTCCACAACAAACCTGCTTAGATTCTTCAACAAAAATGTAGTTTTAAAGTCTGATCTACTTAATAAATAAAAACATAAATTTAAAGAGACTTTGCAGTTATTAAAACCTCATTTGGCAACCAAGAACCACCTGCACTTTAACCCCTTTCTCTCTCTCTCTCTGTGGAGGTCAGAAGGTTAGCTAACCATCATGCATTATTCATGGACCCACAAAATCATTGAAGTACAATTAATTTATGTTCAGGCTCAACATGTTGTATGTGCAGATGAAAGCGAGTGGCAAGCATGTGGCATCAGGGAATTTCCAGAAACCGAAACAGAAACATGGCATCCGGTGGAGGGTTAGTTCGCATTTGCTTAATACATAATTCATATAGTTTTTGCATCAATGGCGACGGCGGCGGCAGTGCCTCTTGGCCAAATGCCTAATGACTTAATTAGGCTAATAATGAGGCAAAAGGAGAAAGGAAAGCAGCCCTCCCCTGCTTTTCCTGCTTTCCACATGTGGCTGGCTGTTGTCAACCAGCAGCTGCACTATGTATCTCCAGAGTGTGTCCTGGCCACTCGAGTTTCTATCGAGTGTGTCGGCCGGCAGGATGATAATTGCGTGGGACGTCGTAAAAATGTTTCAACCGTGGCTCTCATAAATCATAATTAAGCACAAGATGTGGGTGTCCGTGTCCCTTTCCCCCTTAAGTAATTAATGTCTGTGTGTGTGGTGGTGATGGTGTCGGCGTTGCTTTTTACTTATTAACTCATTTGGGCTAATCATCAGGCACATCCCCTGGCGACCCACTTCGCTGGAGGGAGGGGGCGGCGAACCGCCTCGGTCTTTCTCTTAGTTTAGTTTTCCCTTTTTAGTTTTTTCCACTCACCTTTTCGCGCAGCATATCGCGTATACGACCCGCCTGGTTCTTGGACCGATGCAACTCCAATTGCAATTCCAGGCAGCGCTCCTGCCAATTGATCTGCAACAAGCCTTACCTTTATTATCGTTTTTCACATCGATTTATTATTGGAACTCACCTCTGGTAGTGCCTGTCCATAATTGTTAACCTGATGGACATCCAGGTGTTCGGTGAGCGCGGAAAAGTGCGGCCAGGGGGCATCTGGCGCATCCAAGGCGGCCAGCACGGGATTTACATGGGTTTGCGGCTGCATCTGAGCCTGATCCCTGACTGGTTCCCTGACTGGATCCCTGACTGGATCCCTGGCTGAATCCCTGCTCTCGACCTTCACCTGGCCCGGCTTGGCCGGTATGGGCGGCGGTCGTGGCACACGCCGCGGCAGCAGCCTCGGGCTGTTCGGTGTGGAGGCAGTGGCGCCGGCACTCGCTGACGGACCACCTCTAACCTGACCCAATGGTATCTGGCCGCTAAAGGAGGTGGCACGCTTGGCCAGCAGCGGTGAACCCTGCAGCGACTGTGAGGCGGAAAGGCAGCCGCCACGCCCACTCAGCTGCGTGGGCAGCGATGGCGGCTGGCTGTGCTGCTGCAGGTGATGCAGCTGATGATGCTGCTGCTGCTGCTGCTGCTGCTGATGATGATGGTACAGGTGTGACGGGAACGTGTGCAGATAACCGCTGGCAGGGCCATCCTGCGGACGCAGGAAATAATTGTGGCCATGGCTATAGTACTGGAGTGTATTCAGTGGGCTGGCCACGCCCAGAGAAGGCGTGGCCCGCCCCGAAGTTGAAGCCGAGGCACTGGCCGAGGGTGAAGGCGACGAGGAGGCAGATCTACGACGCTGCTCGGCCGGCAACTGTTGCGAATAAGCGGAATGTTGCTGCGGATGCTGCTGGTGGGGAAGCGGATGCAACTGCTGCTGTTGCGGATGCAGTTGCTGCTGCTGCTGCTGGAGGTTGGTGAGCGTATCGAAGATTTGCGATAGACGACCCAAAGGCACTTCGTCAGACATTGACGCGGCGGCAGCTGGAAGATCAGAAGGTAATACAAAAAATATAATATATACATCATAACATAACTATTAATCTATAGATATTTATTATTATATATTAAGTTAAAGTTTTAGGTGTGACATTAATACAATTCATGAAAAATCTTCTTTGTCTTGACATTTCCTAAGGATTTTTCATATTTTTAATGTGTCTGAGCTGTCAAAGAAAATTGTATATAATTTTCACTTGACGTCGTGGAGAGCAATCAGACCTTAAAGAATATATCCCAGAATCCATACCACGATCATGCAGAACAAGCTGGCACAAGGTCTACTCCTCCTGACTCTTGTTGGCCTTGCCAGCGCCATTCGCCTACCACCTGGCATCAATCCCAAACGATATCAATTGCCGGAACAGGTGCCGACATCGCCGCCCCTGCCGATAAGGTTGCGCCACCATGGGATCAATCCGGTGATGATGCAAGTTCTCGCAGAGCAGACGCCCAATGCGGAAGAGCAGAGCATCCTGACCAATGTCAACGTTGAGCAGGAGCGCGCTCACATCCAGGATCACATGCCGGTGCCCATCGATACCAGCCTGATGAACGATGATGAGCTGCAGTTCCATTATTTCAAGATGCACGACCTAGACGAGAATGACAAGCTGGATGGCTGTGAACTACTCAAGTCACTTATCCATTGGCATGAGGAGGATAACAACAAGAAGCAGGAGACGGCGAATCCAAAGATTCTAACCGATGAGGAGATAGCGCCTCTCATTGATACCATACTGGAGATGGATGATACCTCGGGCGATGGCTATATCGATTATCCGGAGTTTATCAAATCGCAGGAGAAGAAAATGAAACACCGACACCGTCCAGTTTATTGGGAGACATAACCCTGGCTACACCCTAAAAACTTAAGGTTTAACGAATTCTGAATAAAGTCTTGGAAAATAATTTTTTTTAAGGTTTTTATTTAGTTTATTTGTAAATCAAGTTTGGAATAATACAATTATGTTATAAAGGTATTTTCTAATCATTCTTTCGCTTGTTTTGCTTATAGCAGCCCGATTTGGTCCTTCGAGCCGGATTGGTTTCGTTTCCATCACGTTTTAATGGCCAAATTGGCGGCAGGCTTTCAAACAATGCCTGGGCCAATCCATCAGTCTAGCAATCTAGCAATCTGGCAATCGGTTTGTGCATTACCAGATCCCTGTCAACATTTACACCTTCAACTACGTGCCCAAACGAAGAGGAAATCAAAGGAAAAGAGCTGCAGGTGGAACGGTGGACAATGCCGCCAGACGAAGAACTGGACATGGGACGTGGCACAGTGGACATATTAGACACTGGACACTGGTAGCTAGACGATGTGGACAGTGGACAGTGGACAGTGAAGCGGCTGGCCAACAGGTGCGCGAATCTGGGGCATCAATTGCCACTACGTGTGCGCAATGCTTAATCAACAGTACAGAGTAGTAGTGTAGACACACTGGCTGGAAAAGCCAAAGAGAGAGAGAGAGAGACTCCTAGGAAAAAGGGCTCCTTGGCAAATTGAATATGCCACTAAATTATAGACAGCAGACTTGACATTCCGGAGTTGCACGGAATGCCGGACTCTTTCATCTTTCCTGCGGTCTGTGGCAACGCCACTCCACATTCCACTTTCCTCGTTCCACTTGCCACTTGCTCTGTGAATGTGCATTTTTGTGGCTAAAAGCCTTCAGCTGCAGACTCCATTTCCATCTTCAGCTTCTACGGAGCCCGGAGTTGTGGCTGTGGTCGAAAGGGTGCCCAGCACAGAGCAGACCAAGACCCAGGGACCCAGACCCATTCATAAGAATTATATTCCAATTTCGTGCTGCACTTCCTCCGCTCTCTCTGTGTGTGTGTGTGTGCTCAGTCACTTCATTTTCCAAATTTTGATTTAATTCGAGTTGATTGAAATTCAAATTCAGTTTTTGATTTGACAAAATGTCCTCTCACTCCTTCGAGGGCCACTCTGGGTCGCCTTGCTGCTCGATTTTAAGTGCACTTTACGGCAAATTGTTTCTAATTTGCTGGGGCTTGTGTGAAAATTGGCAACATAGCCAGAGAGAATGCCTCAAGTGCAGCAGGATGTCCACAATCCACTTTTGATTAGCAGCTGAAGTTCGACAACGATGCAGCCGATGGGACAATGGACCATTATTTGGGTGCATGTGCACTCAAGGATATGTGGGAAAGGAACTTCAAGTGGACTGGAAGCTAACAAGCTCGGAAATCAGTATGCAATTCAATGCCCAGGATGAAGTGGCTGCCTTTGATCTGGTCACATTGTTGAGAGAAGTTTGGCAACAATGCTCTTGATTTAGAAAACAAAATGTTCCCATCGTTTCGGCATTTTGTTTAAATATTTTGAATACTTTTAGGGATTTAAATAATTCCTAGCAAATAGTAAATCTTTAACTCAAATATCAACTTCAGAAAATCGCAAATATTAAATGATTAAATCACAATTAAAACTAAAATTGCAAAAGGGTTTTAGGGTTTAGGGTTTTAAATCAACTTTAATTAAGTTCAAACCATACGTGTTCTTTGAAAGTATTTAAAATCGGAAAGTTGCAAAACTCTCAAGCAAAAATTTGGTCACACTCCCACAGCGCGTGACTGTACTTGGTGAGACTGTACCACGAGCTCAACGAACTCATTAGGCGGCATTAGTTGGCTCAGGTTGGCAGGCCTGAAACTCATAAGCGTAAGCAGCTTAACAGAGCTTGTATCGCATATGCATATGCTACAGCTCGGTTTATGGTAACTGGTAAGCCCGGTAGTGTATATCTTTGTTTACCATTCGGCTTAATACAGTTGGCCAACTGACTCACACACACACAAACACACATGAACCCTGCGAAATGGGGGAAATGGGGTTTAGGGATTTGGGGGGGGATACGGATTCTGAGACTGCAACTGAGATACAGTTGAACACAACTGCCGGATATTCCGACACTCCGACACTCCGCCTCAACTTCGGGCCAAGTTTCGTTGGCTAAGTGCAAACCAGAAGCAGAACCAGAACCCAACTGCCATTGTCTTGTGTTTGCTCTTTGCTTAGCTCCCTAATGGAGGAATAGAGGAAACCGAATATAAGAATGGCGACATGCAATGGAAAACTCACTCAAATAGTTGGCAAAACTTGTTCACGGCTCCAATGAAGTGCAGAGGAGGTTCGGTACAAAGACAGGCAAACGGAACGAAACAAATTTCTAAAAACCCCGAGACGACAGTTAAGCTCCCTTCCTGCAAGCATTCCTCTCTGCCCCGTTTCAGCATTTCCGGTTCCTGCAGTTTTCCAGTTTCAGTTTGCTTCTATTTTATTTTATTTTATATACATTTTTTTTCTACTCGAAGCGAAGCCTTGGCAAATATTAGACAATGTATGTATTTATGCATTATCAGGGAGAGAGAAAGAGTAAGAGTAATGGAAAATCTTTAAGGCACACATGTTGCCACATGTAGCATTGTTATTTAAGAGTTTTCAAGTCTGAAATAAGGATTCTAAATGCTTAAAGTAGAACTTCTGGGAAATTGCTTAGATATAACGTTTTAAGCAATATGTTATGAGTTTTCCAAGGTTTTAGAAGAAAAAACTTCAATTCAGTTTCACTCTATAAAACTTTAATTTCAGTCTAGATCTGAAGAGGGACACAAATGTGCGAAAAAAAAAATATAAAGTACATTTTGTGAAACATTTTTTAACAACATCGCCCCTGTTTCCAAGAGCCACACAGAATGTAAAGTTGTAAAATTAATACAACATAAAATATATCAGACACAGTCCCGCACAAAATAATTTTCAATATGACAACGGCACTCCTCACCTCCACACCTCCTCTCCCCCTTTCTGAACACCACTCACTATGTTATTCGCCTTTGTTGTGGCACTTGAAAAATTTAATAAACGCTGCTGCATCGCTCGCATGCCAATAATTTTACAACACTTCAGCGGGGAGGGGGGGCAGTCCCCTCCAACCCCCTTTGTGGTCCTGCTCCTCCAACTCCCCTTCCCCCTCTGTGTGTAATGCGTCGTCAATTTGAAAAACATTGTCAATGCATGTGTGCGTTAAAAGGGGGACGCATCCAGTGTCTCTCTGTGTCTGTGTTTTTGGTGTGAGATAACTACTAAGCGTCATATTAACAACATTGTAACATGCACAAGGGGTGGGGAGGGGGAGAGGGAGGGGGTGTGTGAGGAAGGAGCTTTTAACCAGACATAGTAACATACCCAACGCCCGCGTTATCCTACCAATTTACTACCAACAATTCTACTCCCAGGCTGCTCCTTTGTTAGCGAGCACTCTCCTCCATTTCGCACATGATTTTCCTTCTCCTGGGTTTCCTTCTCCACTTTCCACACCCTATATTTCAAAAAATTTGTGATGTCTTTTATGTAAATACTAGTTATCATATTATTATAATTATCATACTTGGTTTTTTTTATATTTCGTGATCTATATTTCTTATGAAAGTCACAAAAATGGTACAACCATTTTTGGAACACATTTTTAAATCAAATAGGTATTTTGAAACTAGAATAATATTCCATAAATTATACAGGAGTGCCAAAGAAATCGTCTTGATTTTCAAATCAATTCAAAATGTGTCTAAAAGTAAACAATAAAACATTGCATTTACCATTAAAATCAAAGAACTAACATTATATTGTTTAGTTCTAGTTCTAGTTCACCATTTACCGCTAAATCCACAGCGCTTTCTGTGGCACCCCTGCTTCTTAGTAAGTAGATTGCTTAACTTCCCTCTCAAGCCATAAAAAATACAATAAATTATAAGTAATATTTCCGGGGAATGCTACAGAAATCATCAGTGTTGATTCTTTAAAAGTGTGTCTAAAAATATATATTCTACAAAATGTTATAACTTAAAACAACGAATTTACACCAATATTGGTACCTCAAACAATTTTTTTTTTTCAAATTTTAGACGACTTTTAAAGGGATTTTAGGTACCTCTTGGTTTCTATTTATACCTTTTTTTCTTTTTTAATATAAACGTAACTATATATAATTTAAATAATATTTTTTAAAGATTTACAATCTACGAAATAATTGACTCTAACAATCTTAGCCCAGGTAAGCCAGGGTATCTTCGTTTCGTTATCTTTAGTCACCTTCTTGCTTCCTTTATTTGTATCACCTATGTGTGTGTTTCTTTTTTCCTTTGCTTTCTTTTTATTCTTTCATTCAACTATTTTTCACTCAATTCCAACGAAAAATTTATAATAAATGCTCGCGCACATGTGATGTCGCGCATTTTAATTGGTCTCTGCCACAATAACTCCGAAAGGGAGTTCTACGCGGGAGGGGAGATGGGGGGCTTTTGGAGCCCAGACAAACCCTGAAACTGTAAGCCCTGCCCACACACACGCACACATGTGCCATATATATGGTGTGTGTGTGTGTGTGTGTGTGCCAGTAGGGGCTTTAACTCTTGGGTGCGTCTGCCGTCTTTTCTCCCCTTTGTCGTTCGTTGTCTGCGGTTTCTCCTTGTAAAACGGTTGTCATTCGTACCGCACTGGTTGTTGTTGTTACTGTTGTTGTTGTTGTTGTTGTTGTTTATGCTAGTTGGTAAGCACTTGTGCTCGAAGGGGGTCCGGCGGGTCAGGGGTACCCCTCCATGACCTACGTGACAAGCAAAGAGACTTACAACAAAGCACCGACTGGGCGACTAACGACTTGGGGTCTAGATCAACTGGATATATCTCCGCACATATATTACGCGTCTCTCTACGCGAGGGTGTACGCACAGTTGTGGTCAACACAATAAAACTATCTACGAAATTGTATGCTTACTAAATGTGGAACAAAATATATAACATTTATGCTATAGAGTAATCAAAAACCTGATCGAATTAAGTGATTTAATGGAAATACTAAGTTCTGTTAGGTTTCTAACTTATTTATTAGGGATCAGGCTTCAAAGAAGTATCTTAAATACATATTATATAGGGTGTGGATCAAGAAGAAGCCCTAGTATGAACCTCATCATTTAAACCTACCTATGAATAAAAATACATTTATTTCCAACTTAAGTTTTAATAATAAAAGCTTCCAAAAACAATTTAAGATACCTAAAATGCAGGTGGAAATAATTTTAATATAACATAATATAATTGAAAACTCCAAAAACCAACTTCCTGTACTATTATTTTCCCCCACAATTGTATATAAATATAGCATGTCCTTACAAGTGGCATGGCCGTCTTTATGGTTTTTAATAGCTGCCCGCATAATGCATGCCAAATGCAATCGAATGCATTTCGTGGATACCATAACGGGGGGGAATACATATTGGTAATAATGATCAGTCAGAACAGGAAATAAAGTTAAAATTACACTTTAAGGGGGGGATCGTAAAAGGGGAATTAAACGGAGAATCAATAAATATGGGAGTCTAGAATAATACTAGACTTCTAACCAAGCCAACAGCATTTAAACTTTATTTATGGAGCCAAAAGCAAGCAGAAGCACCGGAAACTTTATAAACTCGAAAAATAAGGAAGTACCACTTAAAAACCCAATATTTATTATACCGAAATTCAACTTAAAGGGTTGCTCTTAACTAAATACTAAACCAGAACCAATCACACCATTCATATAACACCATAATATAAACGAATCGAAACGGCGACGTAAAACAGCCACAACAAATGAACAGAAACACGAAAATCCATTTAAAAAACAAGAAGAAAAATAAACTGGTTAGCCGCCACCCGCTTGAAAAAGTTTTAGCAAACAGCTAAAAGCAACAACAACAACATGTTGCTTATAATGAGACCACAGCACAGCAACAAAAGGAGTAAAACAACAAACAAAAAGTGTCAAAAAATAAGCAGCTAATTAAGAGGCATGACCGTTGGCCATTTAAGAGACCACAGTATCCGAATCCGTATCCGAATCCGAATCAGAAGCAGAAGCAGAAAACCCCCGAGAACAACTTCGACCTTCGGATGGACCAGTTTTTCTTTCGTTTTTTTTTTCTTCTATTTTTATTTTGAATTTTTTGTTCGTTTACGAGCAGCAGGAGGGGGGCGGGTGATGTGGGGGCGAAGAACAACCTGAAAATCTAGAAATATTTATTATGGAGCGAGTGTGGAGACTGTGCAGCAACTACATAGCCAAAAAAAAAATATGCATATACTATTTATATATATTATAAATGAAAATAACCACAGAGAAAAGTTATCGCAAGTATACATTGGTAATTCTTATATTAAGTATAATAAAGTTATATACATACATAGTTTAATTGTAATTTGTTTAAGCCACAAGAAAGATATATTAATTCAAATCAGAGGTTCTTATAGCTGCAATTACCTTTAAGATATTACAAACAAATGAGAACAGAAAGAGTTATATAATATATTGGATAAAAAGCAAAAATAGCTCAAATTGTGAATTAATAACTAAATTTAAGGAATATTTTACTCAAAGGTAGTATCAAATACTGTAAAGGATTATAAAAGTTCTCAATAAAAGGTACAAATAACCTTAAACTGAGAGTTCTTATCATCTCATCCAATATTAATGCTCTCTGTGTACGAAAAACTTACAAAAAGTTTCTGTGTAGTTAATAAAACTATTTATGGTAATCAATATCTTTAAGCTCTAGCCAGGAGCTTCCTTTTAATTAAGACAATCTATAAACTCACTGGTTTTTCCATTTATGTCTTAATAATATATAGGCACATACTATATAGATAACTTTAATATCATTTTGACAATATAATACCATTTAGAAGATACAGAATTGATTTAGAAAGGTTCAAACTATTGAGATAGCAACAAATAATATCTGTCATATGTTATAAAACAAACATCTACAATAATCTCTCTTGGTAATAAACCGTATTAATTAATATATCAATATCAAAGTAAATATAACTTTATCTTGCTAACAGCTTTCACCTTTTTATAATACTCTTTGGCAGAGCATTTTGGGGCAACGACAAAAAAGAAGCGCGGCTATAACTTGGCAAGATTAAGATCTAAGTCCGATGCTCAGGTGCTTAGCCAAAGGAATTCCCCTGCCGCCCACGACCCAAGCCCAGGCCCAGGCCCACGCTCACACCTCACTGACCTACATTCACCTGAGTTCGGTTGGGTTTGGCTTTCAGTTTTGCAGTTCGTTCGGGTTGTTCGCAGGTCGCCGTTTCGAGTGCCGCACAGAGTTACTGCGAACGAGTGTTTGACAATTGGCTTTTGCTGTATGTGTGTGTGTGTGTGTGTGTGCTTTTGTGTGGGGGTATTACAATATTTATGATTCGCATTCGCTTTAATTAAATTTGCAAGGTTTGAACACGAGCAGGAAGTGTGAGTGGGAGTGGGACAGGGAGCGAGAGCTGCGCACAGTTGACTTTACGACTTGCATTTAATTAAAGCCAATTACCGTTGAAACTGACTATGAAAATAAGAGCGGGGAATTTGGATTATAGTGGCAAAAGTTATATAAGGTTGCCTCATTTTCCTCGATTTCATCAAGACATTAAAGTTTAGCTAATGTTGGGAATTATACCAATTAAACAATGGAAAGGGAACAAGCTTTAAAAATAATTGAAACGGGGAATTAAGTCATCTAATAAAATATGTACATATATGGGGTTCTGTTTGTAGTCTTATTAAGGATCTTGAAAGGTGGAACAGTAAAAAAGAAACGAATTACTTTTAAGATCAAATAAATATCTATATCTATATCTATAAAATAATCTATAAACTATTGGCTATTGGCCAATTTATTGGCTTTATTCCCATTTCACAGTTCTCTTTTCTCTTCATTTCAATTGTTTCATTAAGCTACAAGTCCTTGAACTTATTTCCAGCAAAGCTAGGAACTCTGGGATTGGAACAATCTGTCAATCTTTCCCGCTAGTTTTTTTGTGTTCATTTCCATCGTTTTCAAACAGCTATAATTCAAACTCCTGAAAATATAGGAACGCTGAAGTTGGAACTTATTTCGAATTTAATTTCTTTTTTCCCCTTTAAATCGATATTCTTCTCTCATGCAATTGAAATGCCTGAAAATCACAGCAATCTTCAATCACAACCAATTGCAATCGATTTAGCTAATCGTGATTTTCCACCCCTTTACCCTGACCATTCCATTACCAGCATTCCCTCCACCCCTGCTCAATTGAGGTTACTTTGAGTGACAGTGCACAAGGAACGTTGGACTGGAGATTGAGTGTGTGTGTGTGTGTTTTGTTTTGTGGAGATTGGAAAATGTGGAGGGGGCAATGTGTCATAAAGTGAAGTTATCTTAATTAAAATGCAGCAGCAAACAACAGACAAGAACAATAAGTGTTATTTATGCAGAATAACTATAAATAAACAACGATTGCAATGTGCATACTTATACATGCATACATTCATATGTATGTATACATTCATACATGTTCCGATATAGCAAATCATGTGGAGACTTTGATTACAACTTTGAAGATATCGGCGCTGCCTGTTCTTAACATTAATAAACAAAACGGAGCGCATGCTTATGAATAAACAAAAAATATACCAAGCACGAGGAGGCGCAGCAGGTAGGAAGGGGGGGAAATAAAGAAGAATTCCAAGACGGCGACAGAAAAAAAAATCTATACAACAACAGCAGCAGCGGCAGCAACTGTGACAACTGCGCATAGCAGTCAACAGAAACAACAACAGCAACAGCGGCAGAAATGACTGAAAACAAACAAGAGAAACGGCAATAATAGCAATAACAACAATGACAATACAACAACAGTTGAAAAAGTCAATGGACTGCAAAAACAACACTAGCAACTACAGCTGCTGCCGCTGCCGCTGCTGCTGCAGTCGCCGTCGACGTCACCGTCAAAGACTCACTTACACGACTCATACCAACAACAACCTGTCAAGAGCGCGTTCTCTTCGATAGCTCTTACATGTTGAGAGAGTTCGAGTCAGCTGTTAGCTGTTAACTGTTAACCAGCTAACAGGTCTCTGTAAGTGGTTGGAATTGAAACTCCCACAAAGTCTCTTAAAAATTTCCTTTTTGGGATAGAAAAGCGATTTTCTTGGTTAAAAGTAAAAAAAAATATATATTTCATTTTTAGCGTATTTAAATTAAAAAAAAAAACTATATCAAGACCATTTATAAACAAGTTTTAGATCTGCAGAGCAATCTAACAGTAGAACTTCAAGATTTAAAAAATATATTATAATATATTGAATTTAAAATCTACAAAATAATGAAAAACAAATTAAAATTAATTATATAGCATAAAACTTATGTTTAATAATAACATAGCATCCATAGCATACGTTTTCCCCTTAAATTCTCAACTGGTTTTAGCTCAAATTTAAGAATTTCTTAATCGTGACTAAAAATTTCTACCAACTTTTTGGTATCTTGTTAAAATCCTTTGTTAATCTATTATAACTTACAATTTCAACTTATTGAAGTTTGACTGTATTTGGCGAGCTATGATGTCAGATGAAAAACTGGGGTGAATTGGGAAAAGCACTTGCAACGCCCCCGCTTTCCCTGGCAACATAAAAAGGAATCTTTCAACAACTTGCGGCCGAATCAATAAGAAATGTTTATAAATTTATTTCCATTTTTTTTTTTGTTTTTATTGGCTTTGCTTTTAGTTGGTTGGCTTTTGTTTATACAAAAATAGCGTGCAATTGTTTCAGTAGGGAAGGGTGACGGAGTGAGGTGGGCCATAAAAAAAACGGAGGGGACTCAAGTGGAGTGCAATTGACGCCATCGATTAAACAAGAATGGGAATTAGTTGGCGGAATGGCGCCTGTGTCGGGGAAACTAATCGGAAAAATATGAGAGAAGTCGAGAAAAAGCTGCCGCAGAAACAGTAAAAATATTTCAGAAATATCTTTATTGTTGGCTGGAAAAAATGGAAGGAAGATGGAAATTACTCATAAGATGGTCGAGCGCAGTGACGATGGCAACGACCCTGACCTTGTTCCATATATCTGGTGGGTGGGGTGGCTTTATTCTCTCCCAACGAATGAGGATCACGAACTAACCATAAATTCATTATTGATTGCATATATTAATTTCAGAGAAACCAAATAATTAGCGCCCGAGCCAGAGACGAAAAAACACAAATAAATATTATTATGTTTCGTAGTAAGAAAATAAACAAAATCACGTAAAGTAAATAAATAGAAATCGGAACTGTATATGCCTTCGTGCTGGTTTTAATCAAAATCAATGTTCAACTTAAATAAACACATTTTTATTTATCTTTTTGAGCTTTATCGAATGGGAAATTAATGAAATTACTACCAGAAAACTTGGGAATATGTCCTGAACAGAAAGGAATAGATGTAAGGATATGATCTCCTTGGGGACACTTTTAATGCAAAAGAGTTTAAAGTACTCTTCATGGTACAAGAGAATTATTTAACCTAAAAAATACAAATAAAACAAAAAACAAGTAAAGGACATTTGGAAACAAGGACATATGAGAACTTATGTGTTGGAGCAACTTCAACTCAAATAGAGCTCACTTGCAGCTACCTTTTGTGCATCCTTCCCTCCATTTTCCACCCATTACCGCCCCTCTATTTCAAGCCATCAGTTCAGCGCACGCTACACATATCCTCTAATGCACTGAAAAAAAAAAACACAAAGACGCCACAAAGAAGCTCAAATAATCACTGAAATAGTACCAAAAAACGAAGTTATAATTACATTAGTTGTCTGCCTTCAAATATTTGATTTTAAAACATTTAAAAAACACTTTTCTTGCAGTGCACAGATGTCAGGAGTCGGCGAGAAAATCCGACTGACAACCCACGAATGTGGAGCAATCATAATTCCTGGCTTTTATCATCAGCTGGCAGCAACCAACACGGAAAACAAAAGGGAAATGCTCATTAAACGTGAAATGACAAGGGAAAAATTATGTAGGGTGGGGTGGGGACGTGTGTTGCTCGTTGGGGGGGTGGTGAAAGGAGCGGGGAGACTATTTGAGGTTGGAAAAACAAGGCCGAAGTGCAGGAAATGTCAGCGTTGACAAGAAAATGCACTCGCTATGCCGAAAGGATATACACTTGACACACACACACACACACACACACATGCCAGCACATGAGCCATTAGCATATGGCTGGAAAAAGGAGGTGGAAAATGAGGCTCGGAAAGGCGAGTGGCAGAGCCAGTCGCCGAGGGTGCATGTTTGCATAGCCAAAGCCAAGTTGGAAACAAGAAAAAAAAAAAAGGAAATAGGAAAATGCTGGCTCTGTTGTCTCTGGCAAAAGGTTCAAAGTTCAAATGGGCCAAATCGGGGCCATCAATGAAAACAAACAAACAAAGTGCTCCACAAGAAAAATGACCGAGACAAATGGGCTAACAAATATGTATATAAAGGGTCTTCAGTCGGTGGCAATGAACTCGAAAAGTTTAAGGCAAGCAAACAGAAGAAAGCTTTATTAATTATAATACAACAAAAATAAAATGCCTTAAATGCTTTGGATAAATATTTGCAAAATTATAAAAGTAAGGCAATATTAATATTTAATGTTAAATAATCCCAATCCTTGGGTTTAATTAAAAACTGGCTTGAATTCTTCGAAATTACTTAGGAGTATATGTAAAAAATACGCCAACCCAACAGTAAATCAATAAATATTCTAAAATTCCCAAGTACGTTTTCAATCACAAAGTGACCACGCAAAATGTCAGCAAAGGTAATACTGATGAGACTTCTTGTCTGTAAAAGGAAGCACAACCTTCTAATTTAGGCAAATAAAAACATTTAAAACACTAAAGAAATATATAAAAAAAAAACAGACTAAAGAATAGATGTAGATCTTTTTATATATATTTTATACAATGATAATCATAAGGTATGTCCTTTTGTACGTTATCTTATTTAAGACCCCCTCAGTTCACAAATCAATAAAGTGTCGACTTTAATATAAAACTGACCTCGTTTTTCACTTAATGATTAACGTCCGAGAAGGCCAAAAATATCTCATTACATTAGTCTATCCCCCCCCCCCC
>JAEIIG010033795.1:82305-104206 GCA_018904695.1 Drosophila parvula
CCCTTTTTCATCGTGCCACAAATTGTATCTCTTTCCACCATTTTCCCGGCTTTCGTATCAATGTCAGGGTCACTACGGGCAATGAGGAAAAACGAGAAGGTAAAAACAAAAAAAAAAATAAGAGCCATGGAAATAAACTGAAACTGCGACGGCAAATGATGATGACAAACTAAGGGGAAATGTAAGGTGTTTTGTGGCCAATTGGCAGGACGATTCCCTGCATTTTTCATTCGGCCAATAATCACAACATTTACCAACACCATAACTAACATGCAACCCAAGCAGCCAACATCTTCCGATGAGCTTGCTCCGGTTTTTTCTTTTTATTTTTCCGCCCACATTTCCCATCTTAGTGGTCCGTGTAGCTGCCGCTGCTGCTGCTGCTGCTTGATTTCTTTCCGCCGTAAATTCTCATTTGAGCTCCAGCAGGTATCCTGCTCGCCCCCGGATTTCGCCCTAGATATCCCCTTCGTGTTATATAGCCAGTCATTTAATCAATTATGCAAAAAACGATGTCGACGTCGACAGCGACGATGTATCGTAAAATGTTTGCCACGGCGAATGGTTACACGGAGTACGGTTACAGGTTTGGGTCTGTTTTCTCCGTATCCGTATCCGTACCCGTATCCGTGCCTGTCTATATATCCACCCTCTCCACCTGCCTGGCACGTTTACCTTTTCTTGTATAAATAATTAATTAAATGTACAGCAGTTTTTGGAAACTGCCTTCGTTTCGTTTTCGCCGCCAGGCAGCCAAATCCGAGGTAGGAGCCCAGCGGGAACGCTTTTTCCCTGTCGCTTTTCCAAAGGGGGGAGGGGCATGACACGTGTGTGTGGGCCGGCAATCGCAGTTACACGCTCTAAGGACTCATTTTGGGCAGTTAGCAAACCACTTGGATCAAGGGCAAGGCCAATGAAAGACTGATTACGGACTGTAAAAGATACTACAGTTATCCTACATCTATTAGCTAAAATTAATGCCTTTTTATTTAACTTTTTTTGTTATTTATATAGATAAACTAATATGATATTAAATAAGTATTCGAAAGTGTGCAATTTCCAACTGATTCCCAGAACGATTCTTGACTGCAACCTCTCTACAAATGATAGTACTTAGGCCTTTTCAGGTTTCCCAGTTCTTCGCCCAAGCAAATACCGGAATTAGCACTTTAAAGCCACGACTCCTTGTGAAACTCAACTAGGATAATGCTCTACAGCCCCTGTGTTCCCAGCGATATCTGCAATATATATCCCCATTGCGTCGCATTCCCCGAAGATCCCGGCGAATGGCAAGAGCTTCGTGCCATGGAGCACTTGAGGCCAGGCTGGGAAATATATGGAGTGCGGAGAGTGCAGAGTTCGGTGTGTGGAAGTGCAGTGCAGTGGCGGAGTGTTGGCCAAAATTGGCCAAGTGAGGCAACATCACGTAGCCGCCCCGTTTGCCAGGAAAAACAGAGGGAGCGAGAGACAGTCGGCAGGAGCACTAGCCTTTCACAATTCGCATTTTGCTGGCTGAAAACAGCGACAGTCACGGTTTCGGTTTCGCTGGCTGCCTGCCTGCCTCTGGCTGACTGTTCCGGCCATTCAGGCTATTTTCGTGGGGGCGTGGCAAATCTGTGCTCACACACACACACACAAACACACACACCCACACAAGGGCGATGTCCCCGGCAGAGCCCCAAAATAATCTACGGCAATTGCATATGGCAGGCAATAAACTTGGTCAAGTCTAAAAACAACCGCTGAACGACTGCCAACTGCGGTTGCAGAGGTGGTTTTTGGGGCTTTTTCTTATTTCTCTTGTGGGGTTGTGGGGGGGGAAAAGTGCTCTTGACATGTTTTTATTAAAGTTTCCTCCGTTTCCGGCCACGTCTGCCAAGGCAGCTGGGGGGAAAAGAATGTTGGAAGGGTGGAAAAATGCAGCAGAAAACAAAAATAAAATTGTCTCGGGCTTGGCTACTCCCCTTTTCATTCAGTAAAGTTTAGTTCCTGATACCCTTCTTATATCCATATGTTTCAAAACTTTCGAGCAACCTAATAATTGTTTAAAAAGTTTCAAATGTATGAATATAAATTCCGGCAACCCAGAAAAAGCCCCTGAACACCAGGGAGTACGAGTATATAGTTAAGCTGTGTTTCGGGGGGTGTCCGTTCAAGTGGGTGTCCGCCCAAGAGAGATTCCAACTATATTTCAATGCTGATTTGAAAATACTTCCAGTATTTATTTATTTACAACTAAGAATAGTTGCCTAATTCTACCCCTCTAATCGTATGCCAATTTTTGTAATTGTTTATTTAGATTATAATCTCTGTAAAATGTTAGAAAGCGTATTTGGGCGCACATGGAAAATATATTTGAAAAAAGTTTTCCTCTAGTTTTTTGGTTTAGTTTCTTGCCGTTGGCCAAGTTATGTTTATGTTGCGTGCGTGTTTAGTTCATGGAATTGCCATTTTGAGGTTTGCATTCAGCGCCAGCTGGTGCCTTCATCTTATAAAAACTGCACTTCATTCTAGTCTCGGAATGCATACGGGTTTTTATTCCAACAAAATATCTACCCAGGCCCATCTAAAAACCTCAAAAATCTGACCCACATCGTGAGAAAACTTTCAAGATTTTCACACTATTGCAAAGAAAAACCCAATTACTCGCTGCAAATTTTCCAATTTCAGGATTTCGGCTTTTTCTGGCGAAAGCTTCAAATTGGGACCGAAAAAATAGAATAAGCCAGCAGCGAGAGAGAGAGCCCCAAAGTGTTGAAGTGCAGCTCGGTGAACAAAACAACACCGAAATGAAAATGAAAATGAAAATGACATCAACAATTTCCTTTTGGTGACAAAAGCAAAGAAGGAGAAATGGCAAATGGTAGATAGGCGAACGACGACGCAGATGGAGCAGGAAGTTTTGGAGGAAATGTCAACCCCTTGCCGAGTACATTGTAGGTGAAAACGGCAGGAAAACCCGACACAGTCACGTATCCACGTGTTGGCAGGACAGCGTCGGGGCCGGAAAAACAAAAACCCACTGAAGGCGCCAACGGTAAATGCACTTTGAATGGCAAAGTTTACTTGTCACCGGGGAGAAGGCACAAAGTGAGCGAGAAAAACCGAGTCCAAATGCAGCGGGGAAAATGTCCAGGGGAAAAGGCAATTGCAGGCTGACTTGGCTCGTAAAAAGGATTATTTAAAACCACAATGAACACACAGGATAACTAGATAGCATTATTTAGTTAAAAAAACTGAATAAACTTTCTAATGAGTAATTTTTCAACATTTTTAACTATTATGAAAAATGAGAAAATGTTTGCAATGCTTGGAAAGAAATGATTAAGAGGGTATAGGATGTCTTAAGGCACTTTTAAAGGTTGAGTAATTTCCGATACCGATTATTTACTGAACTTGAGAACTGGGCGCTGGAAAATGAAATGCTAAACCAAAGAAAAAGTCCACTTAATTGAATCATCACAATCCGCATTCTGGGAAGCTATCAGTATTGAACAAAAATGCGCAACCGATTGATATAGAATTTCAAAGATGCCTGAGGAGAGAGCGGCGACAGGCATTCCCAAATAGTTGGCCAATTCCGGATATATGTATATGTATATTCCCGAGAGAATCCCGGAATCCGAATCCGAATCCGTATCCGAATCTGAATCCGACAATCCTAACCTACCCCACATGGGCGGTGAAAACCAAAACAAAGGCCAAAACAAAATAAGGGAGTGGAGGAAAGGAACAACGAAGGCGCAGGGAAGGGAGCTGGGAGATGGCCAAGGAATGTAGCACCAAATTAACATAAATTCCATGGGAAAAGGTAGGAAAAAAAATACTGCTACTTACACAACTCAAGAGGGTGGGGGAGGGGCTTGGGAAAAAGGGGTGCGGGAAAACTAGAAGTCGAAGCTGGTTGCAAAAAGTTCAACGACAGCAGACAGACGACGCAAAAGGAAAACGGCGACAACAAATAAAACAGCAACAAGGACAACGATGTGGAGCAGGCACGAGGATAAGGATGGGTGTGGGTGATGGGCGCTGGGTGGTGCCAAGGCTCCCTTTTTTTTTTTGCCAAACGAAAAAAAAAAAACCAGACCGTTGTTTCCTCCTATGTCTACAGTGTCGCTTTTCCAACTATTCCCACAAGAAAAATCAATGGAATTGTTTGGTATATTGCGCCATGTTTGACTCAACCCCCACTATCGCCCACCACCACCCACTCGTCACCAGCACAGCTTTCAAACAGTAACGGTCAAGAGAATAGGAGACTTAAGTACTTGTTATTGTTTTTAAAGGCAAATTAAGACTAATTTCTCTTGATATTCCTCAAATATAAACATATTTTATATCAGGAAAAAATAGTTTTTTTGAGAATTCATTACAAGTAATTTAATTATAGTTATGCTTTAATTATTAATATGAAATTGAATATTTTATTTAAATGTTATTCATTAAAATTAATATAAAATGGAATAATTTAATTAAAACTTAAAAACAGTTTTATGAAATTATGAAAACTTTGAATTATTATTAATTTATTAATAAAGAAAATTCACTTAGACAAAACTCAGAAAACTTGGCGACATCCTAAAACTTTTCCCGCTGCTGTGACCTCTGTTATTCTTTCTTGATTTGCTTGCTCACTTTCTGCACATCCTTTTATGTTTACTTTCTTGTTTGTTGTGTTTTCCGTCTTTCTCTAGCTTCTTAGTTTTTCCCTTCTATTTTTTTTTTTGCCAAATTAGGCGATGACAATTCAAGTGATTTCCCCTTTCTCTCCCTCTCTTTCCCTAGATAGATCACCCTGGGTGACATACTTACTGAAAAGCCGTGGGGAGTAAGGGAGATGGCTAGCTAGCCGTCACGATCAAGGATCTGGCAAAAAAACACAAACAAGGCAAAGTTTTCGTACTCACCTCTCGCTCTCTCTTTCGTTCTAACAGCTGGTGGCTGCTGCTGTAATTTTACTCTCTCGCTTCGACAGCTTCATCATCATCATCATCATCGTCGTCGTCGTCGTCCCACTCTTCTTCTTCTTCGCTGGCATTTCCATCATCATCATCGCGAATGTGAAATAAACGGCCGCATGGGAATTTCCCTACTCGCCTGCTCTTCCTTTTGGATTCAGTGAAGCTGTCGCTGCCACTGCCGCAGTCGACGTCGATGTTGGCCAAACACGTGAGAGAGAACTTGCGCACACTTCTTCTTCTTCTTCTTAGTCGTCTTTCACTTGGCTTTTCTTCTTCTTGTCCGTATTCAGCTAGCGTTGTTGTTTTGTGCCTGCCTCACTTTTGTTTTTGGTTGTGACTCCCTTTGCCTTTCGTTGTGGTTTTTGCTGTTATTGCGACAAAAAAAAAACTAAAATAGCAACGGTAAACGGCTACCGCTGCTGTGTGAATGGTTTTTGTCTTTGAGCGTTTACTTTTTTATTGTCTTGCGTCGGTACTCAGTATTTTGCATTTTTCACCGAAAAAATCTTTAGAAACAGCTGTCGCCACTTTGTTGTTGTTGCTTTTGCACTTGTTGTTGCTTGTTTGCTGTTTGTTTTTAAGTTTTGAGCAAGCTCTCTTCGATTCACCTTTCAGCTTTATCACACACACACAAACACAGAAACTGAAAACATAAAAAAATATGTTGCGGCGTGCAGTGCAATTTCAGATTAAGCAATAAAAATTACTGCAAGACGCGGCGCAACAACAATTGAAGAAACAAATGCGGAACGCGAAAAAAAAAACACGGCAACGCGGACACAACTTGACGCCACGACGAGAAAACCGTAATGCTTTGGAGCTAGCCAGCGCGAGCTGAAATGCAACAAAAACAACGAAGAGAGTGGTGCAAAGAGAGTGCTCCGAGAGCGGCCTATAACGAAGAGAACGCTTCAATAGCTCTTGAACGTGCAAAAGTCGCCCCATAAGCGCCCCCTCCACCAATAAGCGAAATGGAAGAGAACTGATAGCTCGTGCTCTCAATGTTAGCTCAACAGTTGTTTTTGGGCGGCTAACAGTTGATATTAACAGAAATCTGCCTAATAAATGTTACAATTTTGCTTTCCAAGTGGAGTGATTTTTTGAAAATAAATTACATTTTTTAACTTCAGAGCTGTATCTTGAATAAATTATTAATTAATATTTAAGGCAAAGAAATAGCACAGCTTTTATGATGAACGTAAATTGCTTTTCATGCCTATAAGCTGGACAAAGGGCTGCCATGTTAGGTATATTAAAGTCATTTTACCCGGTTTTACCCGGTACCCGGTATTTCTTATTCTTATTTCTTATTGTTTTATGTGTTTGTTTAAAACAGAATTAATTGAATCAGATATATCTTTAAAATTAACTTATTTATTGTAAGTGTTTTTATTCGATAAATATTATTTATTGAACCTCAACGTTAACATTTATAAAGTTAATATATGGGAAATCACAGAACTTTTCTCTCTAAGAAGTAATATCAGTCTTGTTTAATATTATAATAATATTAAATTAATATTAACTAAATGTACTAGTAGCTAAGAATTGAAAATCACTTAAAATAGTGTCCAAAAGTGGGAAAATAAATATTTAAAGAGCCCAGATCATTCCTATTTATTCCTAAAGCATACTTTTGCGCACATTTTCCATTGATTTGAAATCTCCAGCTACTCCTGTGTCACACCTGCTTTAATTTATGGGATAGCCAGAGCCTGGTTTATCCTTTTCGAGCATCCCTTTACCTCTCCTACATAGGCCTTTCGAGGATGCGAGACCAGGCTCCATCACCCCACCCTCCCCATTCTCAATTTGCACTCGGAGCAATTAACGGAATTCCAATGTGTCTGGGCCGGCGCTGCAAAGTGCAGACTGTGACGGGAAATTTCAAAAATTTCAATTCACAAAAATTCACAGGAATGCGCCCATATGTGTGTGTGTTTGTCCTTCCATCCGAGTGTCCATCCAAATGTCTGCCTCCAGCTATTTGCTCCTCCACCCCCACCACTTGGCCTGTCTGTGTCCTGCAGCAGGTGCACACGGAGGTCCTGCAATCAAAGAGTCATCGAGTTAAGGCAGGACAGCAGGACACTTCAAGGATTCAAGGATTTCTGACACACACACAGACGGAATTGGGTTTCCCCCTGGGGAAAAACTAAAGAGAAACGTTTAATACTCAATGCCAAGGATCAATTGTCCCGAAAATGGTTGCACACATCCCTGACCATAAATAATCCTTAAAAAAGACTTAAATTTACTAAAAATACAACAAATTAATAAAATTGAAGTAATAAACTTATTTACAATTCGAATGTGAGATCATTGTTCGAGGATATTTACGATACGAGCTCCACAGCAGCAGCGCCCCGTTAAGTGGAGTCCTGCCGGGTGAGGATGCAGCATGCAACATCCAGTCCCAGTCCCAGTCCCAGTCGCAGTCGCAGTTGATGGCCATCAAGTGGACCATGGCCAAGTGATTACACGTGCCCATAAACAACACAGTCTCCCCCTCTCTCTCTCTTCGCTGGGAATGTTAAAGTCCGGCAAAACAGGAGACAAAACATGGCCGGCAAGGACATGGCAGGACATTGCTGGACGACAGTTGGCCATGGAGATTGAGATTGGGGCTTTGCCAGCACCATCACCATCATCATCATCATCATCATGGCTCGAGCTCTATTCGTGTGTGTGGCGAACTCAGTTGAATTTATGGGCAGGACTTCAGTTTTAATTTAGTCCAGGTGCCAAGTTATTAAGACAGGACATCCTGGACTCATGCTGCGCTGCACTGACATGCATAAAAAACTACCCCCAAAATGTATAAAAATCGATTTATATTTAATTATTCTTTCAATATATATGTAGTTATATTTTCTTGAATATTTTTCTTAACAAAAGATATAATCAAACATTTAGTTCGGGCCTTATTTTGTACTGTGTAAAGGCGGAGACCTGCTTGAGACAACCGTAAGCTAAACTATTCTAGTGACGGAGGCAGGTGGAAGGAAACTGTAGCTGGAGGGATAATGCCGAGGACACGACACACCGACAAAGTCAATAAATTTTGTGGCACTGGATTGGCCCCCGAACGAGCAGGAGCTGCTGGTGGAACTGGCGAGCACTGTCAGTAGCCGAGAACTGGGCCAAGAGCCAGGAGCTGAGAATTGAGCTTGGGACTGAGCTGCACTTACTTAGCCGGTACTCCGGGACTCCTCCTGGCCATCTGCAGCCTGCACCTGCCAACTCAACTCGACTCGTCCTCGCCAGTGTCCCAGGTGTCTATTTTAGCTGCTTTTAACTTGGTTATGGTCTTGGCAACGTCTTGCCGGCTTTTAAGGATAATATCGGAGATAGCAGCTGGCGATAAAGACTGAAACGAAAGACTGGGTTAGTTTACACACTGATTTCAGCAATTAGATCTTGGCATTAGCTAGTCTGATGCCATCCAGCTCCTGCTCCTGCTCTTTTTCCAGTGCTCCCCAAGGAGTCCTTCTGGGCACAGGGAAAACAACTGGCGGCCATTAAATCCACGAGAGTTACGAGCTTGTTGCCAGCATTATGAGCCAGCTCAGCTTAACCTGCGGAGCACTCCACCGGCTCCTGGCGTTATGAGGGATATGTATGTACATATAGTATGTCTGGCCTCCGCCAGGACTAAATGTGATCACGCAAAGCGCATAAACAGGACCTGGCCAGGAGCAGATGGCCCGGCCAACGGAACTATAAAGCATCGGGCTAGGACGTGCAAAGTGATAATCATGCGAATACAACAGCATAAGCCAGTAGCGAAGCTGATAACGAACTATAGATGCTCTAAATGCGCAACAAATTAAAGTTTCTATCGAAATAAATCGAAAATATATCGATTTCGGATATAAATTTATATTTGACAATTTCAACAGTCATTTCCAGGCATTTATTGTAAGGAACAAGTTTATGGGTTTAGTTTTACATTTATTGTGTTCAAAATAAATACATTCAAATACTTTATTAATAAAAATATATCGGAAAATATCGATAACACATATCTAGCATTTCTTCTCTGTAACTTAGAGTAGGTTAATTCAGTTCCCCTTCATTAGCCAAATCGTAATACCCTCTGCTATTCCCTAACAAAAGCGTATGACAGATTGTGCCCCCAACAACACACACACACACACCCGCACGCAGTGTGCCCAACCCCTAACATTCGCATCCGCCACCGCATCCGTATCCGCATCCGGTGCCGTGTCTCCTGCCGTGTAACCAATGCGCCGTACGTGTGCCCAGCACTCATTACAAATGAAAGCCGAAAGCGAATGAGGCGCACCTGTGCCAAGGTGTTGACAACGCCAAACATACGGCATACAAACCAGGCGGGGGGGATGGTTGGAAATCGTAAAAGGATGGGAGGGTAGGATGTAGGGATGCTGGAGCGAGCTTCCATCCAAAATCGGGATACCGTCGACGACGTGCGGGCGACAACGATGCGCTCCCCGTTGTGACTGCTGAAATTAATCAGAGTTTCAATCAAACATAAAATAAACGCCGAGATTTGCCTCGACACTCCTGACAACTGCACAGCAGCGGTGGCCACGGGCTGTCAGCGGCGCGGGGGCGGGAAATACAGGTGAATGCGAAAATGTGTTAACTATTTGGGGACTTTTTGGCTTGATTGGGAATTCGGGGGTAAATGCTTTTCCAGCAGCAGCAGCACAGGAACTAAAAGTGCAGATTAAATGGGGGCTTTTGGCGTGATGCGGCGAATCCTTGCAATATTAAGCAGCTTCCAAAATGATTCTCATGTGGATTTTCGTCACATTAATTCATAAAAAATATGAATTCATCTTTGAAAAGTATTATTTAGAGCACGGAACTGCTTTAAAATTCAATAAGTTATGATTTTGTAGATGTACAAAAGCAGGGTTACTTTTACAATGCTTCTAACATGCATTTGGTCACACTAAGCCATAAAAAATATAACAGTTTGCATGAAAATAAAACTCTAACGTTTAAGGATCATCCATTTTTAATTTTTTAATCTGTTAACAAATTATAAAAGCTTCCTCAGATAAAAATAATTAAAATATTAATCAGACGCTACAGATTTCATGAACAAAAATTATTGGAGAAAAGAAAATTAAATAAAATGAAGTCTAAAAAAATTGCTAATCATTGTTGACTCTTTTATGTAAATATTTATATGTAACTTGTAATATTAACTACAAAATCTTATATAAATAAAAAAAACATTAAACTGCGAATTTACTTACTTACTTTAATTAAAGATAAGTCTATGTCCTTATCTTTAATTAAAGTAAGTAAGTTGTGCCAAAACCAAGATCTATTTCTATGCTCTCCAAATAAATGTTTTTATTATTTATTTATCCAAATAATATTTATTGCTTACGTTTGAATAATAATTGATGCTTGGTTTGCCCGAAAAAAAAATGTTAGCTTTACCTGTGCCTTACATCTCTAGGATGAAAAGAAAACACCCCAGACATCCCCATTTTCCCCCACCCAAAAATACACCTTGGAAAATGTGATTTAATGGCGGCGCGTGCGTGGGTGCGTGTCATGTAGACATGGTAATTTTTCAGACAATTACACCAGCACACCCGTACACCCGCACACCCGCACACCCCCACACACACATGATGCATAACCACCTGCAAGTGAAATATTATTCAAAAATCTGAAACGCCTTCTTCTGCGCCGAAAACTCGGGTAAATGCCGAGCCAAGCCAGGAACCCCGACTCCTTTTGGCGTAGTGAAAATTTATTAGATCAGGCGGAGCACTTAAGGAGTTGCTGCAAAAAAACGGGAACCCTTTCCCTTTTCCCATTTCCCAGAATCTTCAGTTTCCTTTGAACTACATTAAGAAAATCACTCGAAACGGAGACTCCGACTCAAATCAACTGCAGCTGCTGGTCGAATTGAATTGAATTTATGAACCCGGCCGGCTTTTCCCCATTTTCACTCCTTCACATGAGTGGGAGTGTGTGTGATGTGGTGGGTGGTTGGGTTGGTGGGTGGGCGTGTGTGTCATTAGGTGGGAAATGGAAAATGTTTTATTGCCCGTGTTTCGGCCTGAGTTATGTGCGGGGCCCTAACACGAGATTTACATTATGCTCGGCGAAGGAATTACTTTCTTTGACGGCGAAAAAAAAAAAAGAAACCCGCAGCATAGCAACTTTTGGCTGCAACTGTACCCAAGTCAAGACTGATGGATCGCCGACTCGATTCGGTGATGTGTAATCCATTTAATGGATTTATTCTTGGACAAGTCAGGAATTTTAATTTTTACTTCAATTTTGATTTCTTACCGTTTTTACTTCAATTTAAAGTTAATTTTTAACATAAAAAGATTGTATAAAATAGTAATTTTCGTAGTTAAGGTGGTAAGGTAGGTTCCATAATAATTTTCAGCTTAATTTTTACTTCAATTTTGGTTGTCTCTCACCGTTTTTACTTCAATTTAAAGTTCATTTTTAATGTATAAAATTATTTTTATATAGTTTAGATTATATAAAATAGATATTTTTGTAGTTAAGGTAGTTCCATAATAATTTTCAGCTTATCCTGATATATTATGTTCCTTTAAACAGTGTTGGGCACCGAATATCAAGCTAGGAGCCTGAAAACAAAGAGCATTTACTTTTAAGGTCTTGAGCCAAAGCCGCATGTGTGTTTAGTTTTTTGTAAGCCAAAGTTGATTTGTGTATTAAAACTACAGAAACCCTTTAAAAATCAATGCAAATTTAATAAATATAAATAAAAAACAGCTTAAAAATAATAAAACAATTATTAAGAATCATTGATTAACTTATATTTAAACAGTAGCCGCTCTAAGCATTTTCCCAAGCTTAGAACTTTCACCACATAGCTGCTCTAGGGGTTTTCCTGTTATTCCTTTTCGTTTTTTTTTTTTTTGCAGGAAAATTAAATTTCTTCTTCGCCCCACCCCCCCCAAAAAACAGAAGTCCCAAGTGCCCACCCAGCCCACGTTCAGTGCTTTTCCCACGATTTTCCCCATTGTCTTGAAGGAAAAGCAGCAGGAAAAAGGCAAAAAGCAAGAAAGCGGACAAGACAGAGAGAGAGAGAGAGAGCGATGTCCGTTTTTTATGTTGACTGACTTTAATGAAATTAGATTGATTTTTATGCTGACGTCCAGCTGCCAGTGGCCCCTCTCCCCTCATTTCCATTCCCCATCGGCTTCGGTTCTCGTTTTTCTTTCTTTCTTTTTTTTATGGCTACTTATTCATCAAGTTGAGCGACTGACTATATAATTTAATTTTTGTGTGTAGTAAAAATAAATTTTTGATAGATGTGCGCCTTCGGGCCGGACCTCCGCCTCCTGCCCCGGATTTTACGACCTCGGAGACAGGTGGGATATCATGGAGTCCACGCACACCTGTCCTTGCAACTAAAGGCTCGAACTTAAGGCTGCCTGCAGTTAACACTCGAACGAAAGCGGAATTATTAAGCTTTATTAACCCCTCGAACCGTCTGCCTTCGGGCCATAAATCTGTCCGCTTGGCCAAAAGACAAAGACACACCTCTGCACACACATGATTTTTTTTGCGCACAACGCAGGCGGTGCCCGGCGCACAGGTTGCAAAAAGGCCAATTGGTAGACATGGCTGACTTGGGTAAATTATGGCCAACTTGGGCGACAAACGAGCGGCTACAGGGGGGTTAAGCGGGTCAGGTGGAAAGGGTTGCCAAAGTTGGGCAAGGGTAGTGTACGTTCCAGGCAGAGCATACTTATAGGGGTGCAAAATTCGTCTCAGTTATTGATTAGAAATTATACAATTTTATACAAAAATATCATGCTAGGGTAACTTTATTAATATAATATTGTTATCTTGAGAAAATTCATTATTTTGGTAGGCCAGAGTTGCCATCGTAATGTCTGAAGCAATTAATTTAAATCAAGCTAATGAGATAAGATAAAAGTGACGATTGCAGCTTCAACTCCAACAACATATATAGTTATAATATAAATAATAACCTTCTAACATACTCAAGATAACTATATCAAAGAAATTTTTAAAAGTTTTAAGATCTAGTCATGACCAGAGTTGCCAATCCAATGTCTACATCAACTGGTTCATATAAAATAAGAAATTTCAAGAAAAATACCTTTGAAAATATAACTTAAATTATGTAATTCCTAAGTTAAGTAAATATTAAGTTAAGTAATATTAACCCCCTCTCTTAATTCATGTTTTCTTTTTAAATTTTGTTCCCAACTGTACCGCCCAGAGTTGCCATCCCATTTGCTTCTTTCCACTGCACATTCGCTTTCTCCAACCCCTTTGGGTGTCTCCCATACTCCCTAGCGAGTGCGAGGGCCATAAATTTGCACATTACACGAAAAGTTAACACGAATTACCGTTGTAAGTGTGCAGAAATTGCAATTGCAACAAAATGCAGCAAAGTTCTCTTCTGTTGTGGGACAGCGGCAACGACAGAGACAGAGAAAGCGAGAGTAATGGTCCATAAATTTGGCAATTTAAGCTGCCCCACCGGAGGAAGGCACAAAAAAAAATAATAAAGCTGCTGACAACGGCGGGCACAAAAGACACAAGCAGCAGGCCGCTGAGTTGCATTCACCGCTCAGCTATCGATAGACAGTTATCGAAGCGTGACTGTACCTTTGTTTCAAAATGTGCCTCCATACAATCTACGCTTAAATCGAAGAGCAATTTTTGCTTTCCATTTCATGTAATTGGTCTGGTTCTATTTTCCGCCGAAAATGTGAAAATCAGCAACGGCCGGATATTCCAGCAGTCCGAACATGAACAATTACCATCTCGCATTCTGCATAGAGTTAAGCCATCATGTGCTCATGTTGAAAATTGCCTGGGTGCCTCTCTGGATTTACTGTCCCAGGCATGACTGATTTCCGGGGACTCCCCGACTCGGATTCGTACTCAGAGCATTCGGATGTGGCTGGATTCGGGATTCGGGTTACCCCAGTTGCAGCCGCAGGCGAGTATCCAATCCGGACACAATGGAGCCCCAGTATTAACATAATTTTGTTTGGCCCATGTCCCGGCGAGTCAGTGGCCATGGATGAGCAGGGGATTGGAAATGTAAATGTAAACGGAGATGGAGATGGAGCTGGAGCCACACAAACACACACACATTGGCTTTTGGCCCAATCATGGCTGGAGCTTTTGTTCCATTTTCGGAGCGGATGTGGAAACTGCATTTGGCATTTTGCGGTCACTTTTGCGGCCCTCGAATGCATTTAGCTCGATTTGCAAATCGTTTTTAGCTTCACTGTCTGCCATCCAATTGTGGCGACCTAATGGCCATTTTCGAGGGGCTTTAGGAGTCATTTTTTTCAGTTCTTTTTTCGGTTCAGTTTTGCGGTTTTTAGTCTCCATTCGATATCACTGGCTATGTCACATGACCTGGGGGCATGCACCATAGCTATATTCTGTATATGTTTCACACATTTCTTTTACTAATATTTAATACACTAAAATAATTAGCATTTTTTTTTTGCATAATTTATTACGACTCATTAATTGATTTTAGACAGTTTTTTGCTTCAACGATTTATTGGTCACAGGAGACCAAATAAATCAGTGTTTGTTATTAGTTTTTTTAATTAATTAATTCAGGCGTGTTTTTGTTATTTGTTATTAACATAATTCCTTGTTAGCATTTTGCATTTAATATTCCCTTTTTTAAACTGGGTTTTTTATATTATTATTTAGGTATTTTAAAATATTTTTTTGTTGCCTTCATCGAGCATTTAAAACGTTTTTTTTCTCTTAAATTTAGAGCTGCTCTACATTTAAAAATTTGCTTATTTATTATTTAATTAATCAGATATAAGGAAATATAATAATTTAATTATTAAAACGCTTTCTTGGCAGTTAATTTATTATATTTTATTGCAGACTCAAGGTTTTATCATCCATTTTTAGTTCCCATAAATCAAGACCAAAAACCCACAAAGATCTTTCAGTTTCCAGCCCAGAAACCTCTTCAGTACTAATATTTATTATTGTTTGATTTAAACAAAGCCAAAGTTCACCACAATGAACATGATAAACAAGTTAAGCAAATCACACAGGACGAGCCAGTGTGTGTCTTGGCTAAGTAGCATAAATATTTACTTAAGCCCAATTATGTTTGTTGATTGATTTGAAATTAATTTAGCAGCCTTAACAATGTTAGGTTCTCCCCCGGGCCCCACACCAATCCGAAATAAATATCGTAAGCAGGCGCCGGAGGCAAGTGCAACGAATGCAGTATCTTCAGAATTAAACTGTAATTTGCAATGCATGTAATTATACAAAACACAAAGGAAGCGGAAATGGATGCGGCAACGGAAACGGATGCTATCTCTGACTATACAAAATGGCTGCTAGCTGCCGGAAGGAACAGCGTTTGACAGGCCTTTAGACTGCTCCCTATCTCCGTGCCGGCTAATAGGATTACGAATTATTTCGGCTAATTGCCACCGACATAACTAATAACAACTGCAGCAAGTCATTCCACTCCTTGCCTCACCTCACGTAGAAATTGCGGATGTGCGTGTGTGTGCTCGAGTGTGTGGCCCGAAGCATTTGCATTGCGCCTAATTGTATGCCATAAAATATTAAATTACAAGCCATGCATATGCACAACGTGAGGCACAACCCAAAATCCTTGCCGCCCCCCCCGTCCCCCTGTTGAGTCGAGAATACCAAAGCCCTCTGCCGCCTGCAGCACAATTGCCTTTGTGGGAGTGCCAAGGCAATAGGATTAGGATTCTGGCTTCGTTTCTCTAATGGTTACCAGCCACCATCTACTATTTATCACGGATTAAAGTTCACAGGCAAAAAGGGGTTAAGGATACTGACGCATTTGGGCTCGTAATTCCCACATACAGAACGCATCATCTCCACTCCAGAATTTAATTGAAAAATATAGGTTCTATAGTTCCTATATAATTCCTATAGTTCATTTATTCAAACTTAAAATATCGGAAAATATCGCATTTATCGTTACTACTACAATACTATCGATACTATCGATATAGATACTACTACGAAACTATCGAAGTTTTCAAATTTTGTAAAGTTTTTTATATTTCTTTTTAACAATAATATTATAAAGTAAGCTATAACTAACTAATGTAATATATAACTAACTTACATACTATATGATATATATTAAAAAGAATATTGATTAATTGCACATAAATATAAAACGCCAAAATATGAATTTATTCCTTGGCCTTTGCGATATCAATAGTTTTCATATTTATATTTCAATTTATTGTAAAAGTCTTAACCCAAAGCTACAAGCTTAAAACCTATTAATTAATAGTTAAACCCTATATCGATACAATCCATATAGCGATAATTTTCACTCTCCCTAATATAATAAAATACAATGCAACATCGGTATATCGATATATTGATAATTTCCACCATCCCTAATATAAATACATGAATGAACAAGAACCAAGTGCTTTCAGAACGAAAAGGAGAACAAAAAATTAAGTTAGCTAGTTCTTAATTAAATTTCTTAAATTAAAATGTAAAAAATGTATTAAAACATAGACTTTACGATTTATTAGAGCCAGGACATCCCCTTATATATAAATAATTTATTAGACAAATACTATGTACATACCTTATTAATTACATACTTCCCTCCTATGCTTAATCATTATCCGGATTCTGGTCTGCTTAGTTTCCCTCCATAGGGACTTCAACTGCTGCAAAGGGGCTTAACATAAGCATATTAGCTGTGAACTTTGGCTACTTGAGCCCGGGCACTACCAGGATCAATCACACACTTGGGCCAACACTCCATTCGGCCGACTATCTTGCGCATCGCCATCTCCTCACATTTGGGCACTTCATCAGCAGGGCGACATTGTCAGATGCATGGCAATGCCTGGAACTTGGCTCCTGCCTGCCCCAAGGATGCCGCATGTGAGTGGCAGTGTAGCAGTTAATTTATGTTGAGCTCGCAGGAGGCAGGATCTCAAGGAGCAGCCGCACGTCGAACGGTAAATGTTTATGACGCACTCGAAATTGTCTATCAAGTTCAGCTGACGTCGTTGCCATAAAATGTCACTTCTGGCGGAGTCGGGCGGGGGTGTATATATATATATATATATACATATATATATATATATTTGTATGTATATGTACAAGGACATAAGGCAGGTTGTGTTTGCGTAGGAAACTTCGACAACGACTACGACTTCGGCTCCTGTTTCGCCTGGCGTTTTGTTCTTATGATTGAATATTTAATTCAATATGTCGCGAGGCCATTTCGCCTGCGAGTTCTTTACGATGCCGCCGCGCCAGGACTCTCGTCTCGTCCTGGTGCGTTCCTAATTAGAAGAAGCCGGAGCCCCATAAACATTTTATGCGCCCAGCCCCACAGTTCTTCAGCTCTCGTTGCCCCCCAGCCGCCAGAAATCCAAACCAATCCAATCGAAACTTTTACCCCGATGGCAGGCGGCAGCCGGCGGCGAGAAGATCACAAATTGTGGCTTTTGGCACCGGGGCACCATGTGCCAAATGAATTTTCAAATATTCTAATATATTTAAGGGATTTAAGGAGCCAAATTTCCAAAGACAAACCCTAGATATAGCCATAAAATAATAAGTATACGTCTTACGTCTCAGTGGCTAAAGTTTTCCTCTACAAATTCCACTTAAAAACAACCAAAATTGGGAGGTTTATTGTAATAAATAAATTAATTGCACTAGCAAAAAATAAACAAATAAATATACTAGTTTATCAAAGATTTCTTAATTATTTACTTGTTAAAAACGCTTTTAATTAGTTTAAAATAATATTTTAGATTTTAAATATCTCTTCCCCAGCACAAAGTCTTCTTTTTATTAGGTTCTTCAACAATTATTATTAAAATAATAATAATATTATTGTACAACTCTCGTTTGCCTTTTACAATTTTAATTTAAAATACAAAAAGCATTGTAAAACTTTCTTTTGAGTGCACTTCAACCGCTGAAATCTTTCTCCTGCCGCCAAACTGATTGTTTCATTAAAATGTTGTCCAAATGTTTTATGACCCGCTCAAAACAAAGCCAAAAAGTGGACAAATTATAATGAAAGGAAGGAAAATCTGCAGCAGAAGTAGTTAAGGGGGGGGGACCACGAAAATAAAGAAAAAAAAACCAGCAAGAGGATTGGGAATATTTTCGGGGGCCACTAAAAACTCAGCAGCTGGCAAATTATGGCCATAAGACGGCGGCCATCATAAAAACAAACATACACATTTCGATGGAAGCCAAATTGTTTCAATTCCCTTACAAGTGGCTTGCCCCCTTGCCTCACAGGACACCCGCTCTCTCTCTCTCAAGGATGTTATTTTTGGCAGGCAACCGTTTTTATACCCTTTAAATGATCGTTTCTATGAGTTGTAAGAAAGGAAAGTTAAGGAAAGTCTAATATGATAGAGTGACATATGTATCGTGATCAATATCATATTTAAATTGATATGTTAATATTTAAAATATTGAAAAATATCTTATTTAAAGTAAAAATATCGATATTATATGAAATGTATACAGGAACTCTATGGATTATTTAAAAAATAGCTTTAATACTACATTTCTAATACTCTCTTTTTGTATTTCTTTCCCTTAAAGAATAGTTTAAGCTAAGCTTAAGTGTTTTTCAGCTCTATCCGATATATCGATATAATTTTGATGTGTATATCGGCTGTCACGTAAGATATCGATACAGTATCGAGATTTCGATACTGTTTGCTGCTATCCCTAAAAAGTTCTCTTTAATCTAAAGCAATTTCCTTTCAATTTTATATTTCTATATACCCTATAATATATTTTATAATATAATAATAATAACAATAATATAATAATAATAATATACTCTCCCCATATTTAAATGCATTACAAACCCCTGATCGAAATTGTAAGACCCTGATAGGGTATTAAAACAAGCAGCAGCCCCGCTTGTCAATAATGTCAACAATGTTGTTTGTTGCTCCATAAATTACGAGCGGCAACAACAATGGACGGAAGGTCCTTGCCGGGCAGTCACGGGATGAGGAGTTGGGTGGATCGCAGCCATTTTATTATTGCAGCTGGTGACCAATTCCTCATCCCTCCCTCCACCGAAAACAAAAGCAAAAAAAAAAACAAAAAACACAGAGCGCCAAAATGGAGAAAAACATACGAAAAGTGGACAGTTGACGGCGCATTTTATGACTGTGTCCCGCATCCCCCGCTCCCAGCCTCATTTTGGTATAGCCACCCTTAGCCTTCAGCCCTTAACCTTTCTTTATGCCATGAAAATATTTGTTGATTTCATTTCTTTTTTTCTGGCTGCGCATCATTTGATGGGGAAAAAGCCAAGAAACCCAAGTAAAGACTTGCTTTTTTTTTATTTAGCTAAGTTCACATATGTACACTCTTAGAAATATTTAACTAAAGGCTGTCTTAATATTTGGAGAAATGCAAATAATAAATGTAGAAAGAAAATATTTAAGGAATTTAGAAGGAATTTTCTAGAAGAAAGAGATTTAAACAACCTTTCTTAGGCAACAAAAAATGTTTTGTCAGTTAGTGAATTATTAAATAATAAATACCAAGTCCGGAAAAACTCAACCAATAATTGTGTGTAAAGAAAAACTAGTCTGGACATTTTCCCCCCAATCAATCAAAGCGATATTCCCCAACTTAATTTTCCTCCTGATGATTTTTCCTTGCTTCTCAAAAGAACTCAAAGGTTGATCCAAGTCTGCCTCAAAAAATAAACCTCCAAAGCTTAGTCATAAAAAGAAAGAATATATAAAAAAGAAATGCCCAGGCAAATAATGCTTTACACTACTTCAAAGCCAATCAAAATCATATTACGCATACGCCACCGTTGCCACTGGGAAAACAGCAAACGGAGAAACTCAAACCAAGAACGGGGAACACAGAGTGAGGCAAGAAAATAAGAAAGAAAAAAGGCAAAGCCCAGACAGACATCAAAATGCATCAAAATGTTGCGCTAAACTTTATGCACAGGCACAGGCCGCAGTCGCAGCCGCAGGCCAAATGAAATACAAAAATGCATTTTGGGAAATGCAACAACACAAACAACAAAGCACACCGGAAAATGGGAAAATGAAGAAAATGTCTGGCAGTAAGGTACAGAGAGAGAGAGAAAGAGTGAAGGGATAAGGGAGCCAGCTATGTGGTATTTGCGCTCAGGAGCGCGTAAAGAAATATGATAATCAAAGCGGGCAAACAGCAAAGGATGGATGGATGATGAAAGGGCTCAGTGATGGTCACACAAATATGAAGGAGTAGAGTCCTTACAAAAATCCAAAAATTCAATGCCAATGAAACACACTTTGATTGATCGTATTTCATTAAAAAGGAAGCCAGGACTCTTAGCATTTCGCCGAAGTACGCTTAACAAATCCGGCTAAATCTGTGGTTTTGTGGCTTTAAAAGGCATACAATATCTTGATAAATATGAGTATAAATATTTTATATAATATTTTAAGCCAGCTAAATGAGTTAGTAATTGAAAAATATAAAGAGTTGTAAGGATATTATACCATTATGCACTTAAGAGAATTTTCAAAAAAAATATTAAGCTAAATGCGTGATAAAAATCGTTGCCTTTGCATTTGGAAATTGTCAATAAAAATATTTACCAACTGAATTCTATTTTGCCGGAACTCCTTTTACCGGTATGGAATTTATTCAAGGACTTCCTATATATATACGCCTCTATATATATGCCTTTGCCCGGTGGCGGACTTCGCTGGCTTACAATATATATCCGCCCGACAGAACCAAACTCGCTGGCGAAATGTTTATCCTTTCAGTTTTGGCGTCGACATCGTAATGCTGAAAATGTTATTGTTAAATGTTAGTTTTGTTATGCAAACACACACACAGGGAAATTCACAGGGACTGTGAAAATATGAATAGTCAAAGTCGAAGTCGGCCATATGTTCGCTTCAACTTTATCCCACAAAGCATTCGAAAAATGGCAAAAAGAGGAGTTGAAAATCCAGCAGCAAAAGGAAAAATAGACAGGGCATGTTTTCCTATCCGTGTACACAGGGAAAAAATCTAGGGTTAATACCAGAAGAGGTTCAAAAATACCCTAGATAAATATTAAACAAAAAATCAGCAAAGATTTGCCATATCTTATCCATTTTTTTTAGCATACTTTTCAACGCCCTCTTAAATAGATTCTCTCTGTAATAATAAATTTTTAAATCAATTTTATTTACAAGAAGTATTTATTATAATTCTTTTTTTTTACTGTTGATGTGTGTGGGTGGCTGAAGCGCTAATGGGAATTTGTGTTGCCTCAGCAGTGGGGAAAAGTGCGCTGGCAAACTCCACTGGCACGTCTTGGACTTTAAGCTGCAATAACCAGGAAAAGACAGCGGCAGCAACAACATCGGGCTGCATGAAAATGCAGTTTCCGTTGCGTAGGCACCAATATCTGAGATCCGAGGGAAAGGCAACTCTGGGAAAATGGGGGGGAAAGCAGGAAAATGCAGTAACAACATTGCAAAGCGGCCACGTCGAAATTTTTATGCACAAAATCGTAAAATGGCAGCAAGTGCAAAAAAAAAACAAAACCCATGAAGAACGAAAGAAGAGCCGGCGGGGAATTTGCCTGCAACTTGGTTGCCACATGTTGTGGCTATGGAAAAGTTTACAAACACACACACACACGCACACCTCCCCTCTCCTAAAAACAAACAAAGGGAAAACAAAATAAAAAATTACGCATACGCCCAGTTAGCACAGTTGCAGGGAATTCCATGTCGTAGTAATACGAAATATATATTTAAATCATTTAAATAGTTCTTTGATTAGTCAAAAGTTAGTGGAAGATTAAATGCTGATATTTTTTAAATGAAAATTAACTTAGTCAGGTTATAGGTAGAGGATTTCTGTGTTTAAAGATTTAATGTAAT
>JAEIIG010033814.1:0-87468 GCA_018904695.1 Drosophila parvula
AATATTATTATTTTCTTTTTAAAACTAGGTTGATCTTCATTGTTGCTATATTTTTAACTATGATTCTTAAGTAGTTTTTCGGAGCCTATTTCCTTATAAACTATTTGATATTTGATATTTGACTACATCTTTAACCAACTTTAGCTTATTTGAATCTAGAAAATCCCTTAATAAAAATCACTTGCAACCACTTTTCTCACCTTTTCTCTCCGTGCTCTGTTGTTGGCTTTCCTTGGACCCATCATCGTGGGCTGAGCTCTCATTCATTTCATTTCCCCGCCTGTGTTTTTTTTTTATTTTATGCCTTGCTTTTTTTTTTTTATTTTCCGCCTCTGTCTGCCACAGTCTGAGCTGAGCGCCTTCTTCTGGCTCTGCGTTTGCCTACTTTTTATGTGTTTTTATTTATTTGCGCCGCTTTGCAATTTCAAAAAGTGTTCGCAAGCAACGGAAGGTAGGTAGACGACGACGACGATGGCAGGACGGTGGAAGGACCAAAGGCTTAGGAGGATGGTCGTCTCCTTTCGCCATGGACTATTTTCGTGCCAAGATGAGGCTCGCGTGCTCGACTGCCTTATATTGCAAAGCGGGCATAATAAATATTTGACGCTTCATAAATCTTTAAAGAGTTGCCAAAAGCAACAGAAGCAGCAGCCGCTCGTGTCGAGTGCCTCTATGCCGTGTGTATTTTCTGGCTACAGGAGCCAGGATTCTGGTTGCTGTTAGCTGGATCCTGGATCCATTTTGGAGCCTTAATGGATTTGCTACTTTTCGCCGCTCGTACGTTTATGCTAATGACTTTGCCACTGCAATTGGAAGCGGCTGCTGCTGCTGCTGCTGCTGCGCAAATTTGACAACAAACACTGGCGGGGTAGGAGAATGGATGGATGGATGGAGGCCACTTGGGAAACCCTTGCAAATTGCATGAAGCAAGGATGATGCCTACTACTACTACTACGAAAATCTTGGCCACAATTTTCACTTGCACTTTGGAGGCTAAAGCTTCGAGGGTTTCAGATTCTAGGGGTTGGACGGTGGGGTTTGTAGCCATTTTTGATTTCCCCAATGATTTGCATTAACATTTTTAGCACCACGCAGCAGCAGCAGCAGCTCTCGTTGATCGTTGTGTTCACCTTCGACCTTATTCACCCTCCCCCAACACATTCACACAAGCGCAAATACGCAAATACACACAGACAACGGTCAATCGATGAAGCGTAAGCACATTATGCGGGTTAGTTGGGAAAGCAGGGGTTAAGGCGGGTCGCGACGGGTTAAGGCCGCCTTCGCCTTGCCTCGCCTCGAAGCGCACACAAATGAACTATTGTTTATAAACTCCCACCGACCCCGGAAATCGGGGTATCGGGGGTATCGGGGGTTTTGGGGTTCCCGGTTACGGATTCCGATTCAGATTCAGGTTCATACACACACTCACTCGCTCGCTCTAGCTCGCTCTTTTTGTGTTTGGCCTCAAGAGCCCGCTGGGCATTTCGAATTTTCTTCATTCGGATATTATGTAATTAAGACCCCATGCGAATGTATAGCTTCAGACGGCATGCACTTGGAGAAATGTAGTTAATCTTGAATTTTCTAAACAGATAGGTAAACTACAAAGAACTACCACCTTTTTAAAACCATATTTTGTATGCCATAAACTCCGTTTTAGGTCCCTAAGGTGTAGTAACACATTTTATAGCATACATTTAAAAAATTTTTTATAATAATTTTACAGCAATATCTTGGTAAAACCCATAGATTTCAGGGAATGCGGGTGGTTTGCTGCTTAATTCCTCTTTTTTAACAGTGCACCTATCTCCGCCTGCCAGCTTCCCTTCCGCTTTAACCCCTTCAGTTCGCACCCCTTTATTCACATATATTCCTCTGAATGCGGGGTTCTTCTGCAGTTCGTCCTCATAGCCGGCATCGCCGGCGACCCAGTTCATTTAAATTTGGCGCCGAGCCAAGTCAAGGCAGCGAGCCAAGCAATGAGCATTAAAGTTATGCTCATAGTTGGAAAACTGGGGGCTTGGTGAACAGAGCGGGGTACAGGGAAGGAAAAGGATGAGGAGCAGGAGGAGCAGAATGAGCAGGAGGAGGTGTGTGCCCGTCCAGGCGTTGCTTGTAGCTTTGTTTGTTGTTAAGTGTGTTAACAGGGTTTATGCTGCACACTCACTCGCATACACACAACACAAGCGCGGTCGTAATTATAGCATTAAATGGACTTTGCATAATGTAAGAAAAAATATAATAAAGTGCAGAAGCTAGGATTTATTATAGTTTCTTAAAGAACTTATTTACAATTGAGAAACCCTGGTAGAAACAATAATTAACTACCTAGTTTTAGAAAGTTGAAAGTCACTAACTTTACCCTTTTTTTAGGGCATTAGCTTAAAGGTTTATTTTTCTGATTTTTGTCTATCCTTTAATGAGTATATTTTTTATATATTTTGGCTTAGATATTCGAAATCCTTTAAAAAAGCGACTAAATGTATGTTAAAACTCTTTCTACTTTACAGTATTGATCAAGGTTTATTATTCTGATTTTTGTCTATCCTTCTATAGAAGTATTTTTATATATTTCCGTGTCTAAAAGTAGGCTGACCCTTTTTATACATACTTGAGCGAACTATAAAAATGTATCATATATAGGAAACACCATATTAAGGTCTTTGTTTTATTTTCAATTTATTTGTCTAAAGATTATTAGTATTACTTATTATTACTTATTATTGTACTACTTTTCTGACTGCCACTGTTTTTCAACCTGCCTGCTATATGTATAGTGTTAGCACACATCTCCTGCAAGGATGCCTTTACCTTAGATTTAGATCCCCGTCTGCGCGTGTGTGTGTGTCTTATTAGCGTTCAGCTGTTGGGCTTTAAAGTGGTCTTCGTGTGTGTCTTCCGTCGTGTGTTTTTGTGGCCGCTTTAAGATGACGCTAGCTATCGCCTTCACTGTCACGCTGTCGCCATTGTTGTAGCCTGACAACTTCCGACAGCCATCCATCCACGTACACACACATACACACACACACACAACGTACTTGCCGCTGCCACCCCCAAAGGTGCAGCTATTATTATTTTTGTGAAATAAAAACCGCAATTACCTGAGAGTAAAATATATGGCAGTCGGAGCAAATAAACCAGTGAGTGAGTGCGTTTGTGTTCTGGCGAGTGTGTGACATAAAGCAAACAATATGGCGACACGCAACACTAAACAGACGCAGGCCAAAAAGGCTCGAGGGGAAACAGCAAGCAGCAAACAGCAAACAACGAACACTAAGGGGGTTTGAAGGGAGCCGGCCTTGGGGGGTTTTAGCACCCCCCCTTGCAATGTTGGGCAACATTGTTGCAGCGACTCCTTGGGAGCAAAGCGCGCGCGTCCACATTAGTTGTTTTAGTTGCAAAGTGTAAAATTAAATTATGCCAAAGCGTCGATGTGCAAGAGCGGAAAAAGCGGAAAAGCAGAAGCGGCAAAGGGGAGTGTTGTTTTCCTCCATTAAGTAGCAGTGCTTATGGCACTGAAAACAAATACATAGAACTTTAGATAGTATCTAAATATGGGATATAAAGATTTAAGGGTATTCCAGCAATTACTATGGTTTTAGAAACTCTTTAAAATCAGTCTAAAAGTAAACAAGGACATTTTGTGAGGATGTTTTATTTTGCAGCATAATTTTGTAGCATTATTTAGGTCCCCTTTAGGGTTATAAAAACACTAGTGAGATCTCTTACCATCCCCTTTATAGAAGTAACAATGACTGTTTATTTTTTTATATTATAATTTAATCCTCTCTGTCAGACACCGTTAATTGAATAATTTTGTACAACAACTTGAAGCCTTTTCAGGTTTGTTAATAAACAATTTTACATTTAAAATTTATCTATTAAAAACTAACCCCATATTGTCATAATTTTTCTTAATGTGCACCCGTTCTTAAGCGCACGTGAATGAAAATGAAAACAAAGGGGGCGCGTAGTCTTAGTCCTGCAGGACCCAACTTTCACGCAAAAACTTTTGCATTTCTTAACTAGTCTTTGTTATTGTTTGCTTACTTTTTTTTCTCTCGCTCTCACTCACTCAATCCTCCCAAATTTGCAAAATTAAATTCCCCTCCCCGTTGGCGAAGGAAGCCAAAAATAAAAATAAAAAAGAAAACACCAAGCAGACAACACGCAGAGCCAAACAATAATTGAAATAAACACTTAAAAACTTTGACTGCAGCACTTTCCCTGTTTCCTAGTCCCTGGCTTGGTCTTTGCCATTTTCCCTTTTTATTTGTTTTTCAAACTGGAAAATAGTTTGCCGGTGGCTGGTAGTTAAATTCTCCCTGCCAAGCTGTGCCAAGCTGCACAGATACACAGATCACAGATTTGGCAGACAAAGAAACAGATAAATGCGCGTCGTCGTTGTGATTTAGAGACAAATGCGGCCAGGATATAATTAAGTCATTGAAGCGTTTAGGCCAAAGTCAAATGGCAATAGTAGTGGCAAGGACATGCAACGAAATGGTACGCTTCGGGACACAAGTCCTTGTTTTTGTGGGCCAAGAGACCGCAGGCATTTGTTGTGTGTTTACATTTCGCACTCATTATGGGCTTTAACCCCGGGGCCCCATGTGTTTTCTAATCTAGACCAGCGAGTTTGTCAATGTCAGATTGACAAATGGCATCTCTTTAGCCACACACACAACACACAGCATACACTGCTTAATTATTGCGTATAATTATGTTGGCTGAGGCTGAATCGGAAGGATCCTACCAAAAAACAGTTCATCCCTTTAAGCATAAATCGAATTGTCTTCCTTGTCAGATAAATTACAAATCCGTCATGGTCACTTTCTCAGCCTTGAAATAGGTCTTTAATTTAGGCAACATTTTGTGACCATCAGGAATTTGTTTAAGGCACAATTCCTTAAATCGAAATATCTAGGCGGTTTTTTTTAGTACTCATAAATTTTTGGCTATAATTTTCTTTCAACCCTTTTGACCTAGGCCCGAGAAAAGCCTTTATCGAAATTAACCATCTCATTTTGTGGCGCAAATCGGTCACGGTCACTTGGCCTGCCGCTTTTGTGACATTTCCTTTGGGCTTTAACCAGCCTGAAAATAAGATTTTAATTTAGCCCAAAAATTGTTGTAACTGCCATTGTGGTTGTTTTCTTTATTTTGTTGCCGCCGCCGTCGCAGCAGCAGCAGCAGCAGCGAAGGCCTCGCTAATTAATTTGATATTTTTTTTTTGTTGTTGTTGTCCGCATTTCCTTCGTTGCTAAATAGCAAAAATTAATGCCAAGGAAACACATTGCGCCCTCGCCCCGGTATTCTGGTCGTGGGCGTGTCCCGATAACAAGGCGCTCACAAATGGCTCGTAACATTTTGTTCCTCTTTCTGGGTCTTTTGTTCTTACTCTGTATTTTTTTTATGGACATTCCATGGGCTCAGGGCTAAAAAAAAGAAGGAGGAGGCGGAAAAATTAATATCAATTTTCGAGCTTTGTCTAGGGCTAACAACCCTCTTTGTTGTTGCTGTTGCTGGTGGCCAGTGCTACTGCTACTGCTGCTGCTGCTGTTGACGTAGATTATAATCAAATGTATTCTGTTCCGTTCTGTGAATAATTTTCGTTGTTTTTTACGGTGTTTGTTGTATTTTTTTTTTATATTTTCATTGCGTGCCTTTGGGCGCTATGAATATATGTCCTTTTTGGCCAGCTCCTGGCTATATTATATTAATAGCAATTACTCATAATTACTCGCTCTCTCTTTTTACGCTTCTCTCGCTCGCGCTCTCTGCAATTAACTTGATTACAACAACAGTGACAAGGAGCAGGAGTAGGATCAGGAGCAGGTCCTTCCCCCCCCATGTCTAGGTGCTGCACTGACCCATGAAAAGGACTGCTGATTGTAAAGGAGTGGAAAAGTGAAAAGCGAAAGGTTAGCCAGCACATGCTTATAAATCACAGAAGCTCCTTAAGCTGCTCCTGGCTTTCTTTCGGTTTTTTTTTTTTACTTCTACGCCCTGGCTGGGGCTTTCTTTTCGTTTTTCACTCAAATTCAGTTAACCGCCTCGAGGGGCTGGGAACAAGCCCTCGCCCTGTATCTGGGCAAGGCATCTCTCGAGTGCCCTACAAGTGAGGATATTATTTTTCGCTTTTCAGTGGCGCAAGCACACACACAACACACGCAGCACACTCACCACCTCCGACCGATAATAGAACATTTGGCCGCAAGACAAATTATTTCGAGGCCAACAGGAAAAGTAGAAAGCGGAATGTGCACTGGGAAAAATAAGGTAATGTCATTCTTCTTTTATTTGATGTTTTAAAGAAAGAATGTAAAAATCGTCATCTGGGATGAATGTACTATGACGCATAAGAGATATTCTTCTACTGCTAGCGAAATAATTTATATGCTAATGCTTTCATTACTAATTTCTTCGAGTGAAGAGCACTCTCTTTACCTCTATTTCAGGCACCGCCCCTCGGGGCGACAATCATCATCAGTGTCAGCAACAGGAGGCGGATCCGTTGGCTTTTGATTCCGGCGGCAAAGCGCGTTATATCCCAACCAAATCCGAATCCGAAAAGAAGCCACCTCCGCTGCTGCTGCTACTGCTGCTGCTGCGGGGCGTGTTTTTTCGTAATTGAAAAGCCAAAAGCAAAAAGCGCCAAAACGCCAAAGCTATCGCCATATAGTCAAAGCCAAAGTGAAAACTCAGCTACAAGTGCCAGCGAATGGGATTTATATGGTTAGACGTGAGTCAAGGACGTTTCTCCTCTTCTCTGCTGATTGACAAACATATTCAAAGCCAAATCATCGACTAATGCCGGTAACGACTGGCAATGCCAATGTGATGGTACCGAGAAAATGTGCCAAGCCGGCGACGTGCGCGCCATGTGCGAAAATTAATTAACAAAATTGCGTTTTAAAAATGCGATGCGCTGCCTCCTCCATCAACAAAAAAAAAAAAGGTTGCAATTACCGTTAATGAGTTTAATGCCAAAGGCGCCACCAAACGCATCACTCTCCTCCTTGACTTTCCTCTTAATGAGCGGGGCGCCCCTTTTAGATATCACAAAAGTTTCGCAGCTTGTCTATTTTGATGTTTTCTGGCTTTTTTTTTCACCGGCTACCCTTCTTTACTTTGAACACTGAGAGGAAATTCGGTAACCAAATTTAATATATTTTAAGAAGCTAAGATATTTATCAAGATTTGGGAAAACATATTGCTAAATCCGATATTTCTTTAAAACTATCAACGAATTATCGATATATCGAAAATATTTTCTATTCTTGTTCTCTTATTTAATTAGCGAAGGAAAGGCACTTAACTAACATTTCTCGATAAACGATGTTTCTTTATTTATTTGCTAAGTTCTTATAAAAACTAATTGTGAAAATGACAGCCTAGAATATTTCCTTTTCTCTTCTGTGTATGGTTAATTTTTTTTCTACCCTTTTTCATTCTTGAGTTTGTTTCTTTTTTTCTTTTTTTTGAAAGGAAAATATTTTACTTTCCTTTTGCACTTGACTTCACTTTGACTATGGGGTCATGTCAGGGAAAAAAGTGCACAAGACACGCAACAAGTCTTGGCCTGAACTTGGAACTTGGCCAAGCACCACCTTTGACGTGGCTTCTGGAAATTACCCTTTTTACGTGGCACATTAATTTCGAGCAGGTTCACTGAGCACTCAACCCCAAAAGCGAACCTGAACGAACCAAAAACCCCACCGCCGCCCACACATACTCGCCGTCGTCTTCTGACCCTTTTCTTTCCACATTTGACCAGTTCATTGAAGCGTTTTTGATGTCAGGTCCTGGTCCTTGGTTCTTTCTGTGTAAACTATTTGCTGCCATGGCTGCCACACAGATATAACCCTAAATGCCCCGCAAATGGCATTAATGACTACCATCGCTTTGATTTCGACTTACTGTGCTGCTGCTAGCTAGCTCTTGTATCTTGCCAGCTATCTATCAGGCATCAGCCAATCAGCTTCCCTCTCTAGCTCACTTTGGTCTTTATTCTAGATTTTTTTCCCTTGCCGGATTTGTCTCAATTGGTAAATGGAAGCCAATTAGTGGCGTGTGGCCGGGCTCTGTGTGGCCAAGTGTTAAATTAATTACCTAATGGCAGCACACTCCTGGCCCCCGTTGGTTGGGGTTTGACTGGTGCAAAGTTTGCTTATTGAACTCTTAAATAAAATGCACATGCAACTCACTCGCACTATTTGCGATAGATATATCTGCAGCAGCACGTCCTGTGTTTGTGTTGTTGTGTTTGTCGGTGGGTATGTTGTGTGTGTGTGTGTGTTGACTTAATTATATTTGCAGTGAGGAAAAACGAAATTGCCGGTAATCAGAGCTCGAGAGTCGGTCGAACCGAGAGCCAAGTGCTGGACAAATAGCCAGTTCAGTTCAGGTCGGGGTCGGTTTGGGTCACAGGTCAAAGGAGGAGGAGGCAGGAGGAGACAGGAGGAGAGGCGGAAGCCAAAGTGAAGCTCTGCCCATGACAATGGCTGAGCAAATATTAAACAGCCAGGCAAACATTGCTGCATTTGAACACTGGAAGAAACTAAGGCAAAGTTATAAGCAATCTGCTCAAGGTGGTTCTTCTTATTTGACCTAGTTGCATGTTGGTCTTTCGAGCCGGATGGAAATTAAGACTACTTTGCTTGGGATACAAATTTCTTTAATAGTTTCTTCATATAATTAATCAAATTTTACTAATTTCAGATTATATCCTTCTACTTAATGTATTCTTTTCCTTAAAGTGCATCTCTGTGTGTGTGTGGTCAAGTCGAAGAAATCTTGACTGGGCAAATCCAGTTATAAAAATGGCCAGTCTAGAGCAGTCAATGCAACGAGACAACAAAACAGGAAAAGGATGATCCCCAAACGTAAACCCCCATCGAACGGGGTGTGTGTGAGAAATGTAAACTTAAATATTTTATGGCATTCAGGCAGCAAACACAAAGGCGGTGCCACAAAAAGGAAAAATCCAACAAAAAATATATGAGAAACATGGAAAAGGGGAGCGATGCCAGGTAAGTGCCGGTCGCACTGAAATAAAATTGCATACTTTATGGCACAGGATGCGGCAAGAAGCTGGAGCAGGCAGGACCAAGAAGCACGAGCCAAGGAGCCGTCGTCTGCCAGACGTCTTTGTCAGCAGGCAAGGCACGCAGGCAGGCAGCCAAGGCAGGCAGCTTGGCAGCGAAGAAATTCGATGAAATTTATTTACAGTTTAAAAAGTAGACAAGTGCCAAGGAGAGGCAAAGGATCCGACAGGACTCCGACTCGCAACTGCAATCGACTCTCGTGCGTGTCTGCCAGAGTTTATTTAAAATTCAATTATGGCACACAATTGCCGGTCTTGCCACCACAATGCCAAATGAAGCGGGTTATTTCTTTGCCACAAATAAAAACCCCCCAAGATACTTATGGGACAAATTGAAATTGCGCCTGCCCTGGGTCTTAGGTGTAGTCTTTGTATAAGTATCGAAATTGCTTACCAAATAGTTTAATTTATATAGAAATTGTTCATCTATCCTTACCTGAAAGAGAAGAAAAATAATTAATTAGTAATGTGGCAAGCTCTCCATTCTGCTTAAATCTAAAACATTTGACAATTACAACAATCTCTGGGTTATCTAGAGGCACACAATATATATCAAATTTCATACGACAAATACTAGAGAGAGAGAGGCAAGGTAGGTAGGTAAGGGTGGTTTTTCATTTTTATTTTTATTTCACAAATCATAAATAACGCAATAAATCAAATTATGCAAAGAGAGAGAGAAGGGAGAAGGTAATCAAAAAAATATTTAACGAGCAATATAATTATTCTACGATACTCGTATAGATTTTCCTTAATTCATTTAATGATGCACCGTTTTCCGGAAATTGCCAGAGATCATTTTTCAAGGTCTATTTTCGCCATCTAATTATAATTTATGTCACTGGCACACTCCCATACACACACACCACCGCCTAGAGATGTCTGCTGGCGCTTATAATTTAAATATTCCCCCGGCTTTCGGTATCTGTTTCATCGTCATCATCAGGACATCGTCAGGCACAGGAGCGCTCTTGTCATTGTGACACCCGAAATCTTGTTAAAGAAATCTCAATTATCAACTTTTATTGATTTGCATAGCAAGCGGAAAGCCCGGAAAATGGTAAACAAGCCTCGCAAAGAGAGCTCAATGCTATTTACGCTCCATTTTCCCAGCTTTTGCCAGCGAGACAAGAGACAGGGAGCAGCATGAAGTACAAAAAAAAAAATGCACGAAAACAATTACGATAAAAATGCGAACTCGGGGTCTACGTTCAGGTTCTGTATTCTTTTTTTTCCCCTCCTCCACTGCTCTGCAGGATGAATGGGCTTTGGTTAGGTAACCTGCCATGCGACAAGCTTTGAGCACGGATAAAAGCAAATTATGATAACAATAAAGATTTAACTAGGGAGGAGTCCTCGGTCGGTCGGTCGGTCGGTTGTTGCCTCAAGTGGATCGGAGGTGGTTGGGTGGCCGTTTCTCCTGTCAAGTGGCATTGCCATGGCCATGCCATTGAGGAATCGACGCCACAAAAGGACGGCAGCTAGATGCGAAGCAGGGACAATTTAAATAGACATTTATCTTGTGCCACACACACACACACACACACGCGCGCGCACACCCAGGACACACACACACACACATACACGTGCCGGTGCCTATAACAAAATTACAGCGAATGCGGCTGATCCATGACGATAATATGGGAATCCCCCACTTCGACATTGATGATGCGAGCAAGGATAGCGAACGGAAAAGCCGGAGTGGCAGGAGTTGGACCAACAAGGATTCTGGGCGGTATGCCTACACTGGGAAATAATAGAGGTGCAAAATGGGTCATTCATAAGAACTAAATTCAAAAGCCTTTAACCATTTTGAGGCTACAAATGTTATAAATCCTTTAATTCTATGCTCAAAAGAAGGCACTCTTCTCTGGCACAAAATGAAAAACAATTGTAGATTCCAATGATTTAGTAATTTATTTGTATAGGAAATAGGAAATTATAGGACAAATTAATAAGTAAACTATTAAAAAAAAATGTTATTTTTGTATTAAAAATAGATCACAGAATATTATACCAGCATTTTTCCTCTCTGTATTTGTTTTGTTTGATTTTATTTATGCAACAAGAACAACAAGAACCGCAGAATTTCCTCACTGCCATTTCCGTGGGCTTGCCTATTTCTACTTTTTGTTTTCTTTTCGCTTCGGTTTTTCTTTTTGGTTCTTCCCTTATTATTTTCTTTATAATTTTTTGGCTTGCCAAATGTTTTTCAAAGCATAAAAATACTTTTACATTAACTTGTTTCAACACACACACACTCGTGCAGACACTCAAACCAAAAGTTGTAGAACATTTTTGGGTTTGCTTTTAACGCTCAACGACTTTTGTGCCGAAGAAAAACAGCAAGTTGCTGCGAAAAACTCCGAGAGAAGCAACAGCAACAACAACAGCAATAATAATCATAACAACAAAGCCGTGTGCCAAAGTGTGTGTTTATGTGCGGAATTCCCTTTCTTTACTTGCAGGGGGGGTTGAAAGAAAGTTACCCAGTCTATCGGCTATATCAACATCATTTGCGTTAAGTGGAGAAACCGAAAAGAGAAAAAAAAGTTGGAACATTTACGATTTGCCTAATGCGTTTGACTATCTATCAACCACAAAAAAAAACAGCAGAAAAAAATATATAAATAAAATAAGGAAAGCCAGGCGGCTAGCCTATTAAACTGCAATAAAGAAAATTCTTGGCTGGCTGCCAAAAATCGGAGTAGAGCAACAGTTAACCAGATTTTTGGCTCGCCTAATTGGCTGCCTGTTGTTTGTTGTTGTCTGCCCGCAGGACCCGAAAGAAAAAACAAAAAACAGGACAAGGGAAAGGAGCAGCCAACGACGAACAAAAAACTGTTGCATACTTCGGGGGGTTGGAGGCAGCCCTAATAACATTTGCCGATAATATGTGTGTGTGTGGGGCAGAAATAAATAAAATACTTTTCGGGGCAAGGAGCTCTCGTGCTGGGGATTCTTCTTTTTGTCTAGGACACAAAAAAAAAAAGAAAGGACTTCGACAGGAGCATAGATTTCGGCATATCGATAGCAAGCGTATTGCATATTTGCTTTTGAGCTCTCCCCCCCAAACCCAACCCGAAAAAAAACGAAAAACCGAAGCAAGCCTGAACACTTTTATGGCTTCTGGGCAAAATTTATGATTTCCCCTGCTCGCTCTCGCTCCTTTGTTAAAAAAGGATTTCGTTTTTGTACAGCTCGTTACCTGACTCCCTCCACCTTGAGCTTCCTTTACCTCTCTGTGTGTACGCCACAATTTAAGCGCTTTAAAATTTGCATGAAAATCAAAGAAGAGGCGGACAGCGGCAGCAGGATGAAATTATGGCAATTAAAACAAATTAACTGAGTGAGCACAAAAGCGTTTCGAAAATCTCTGGGTATCAAAGTTCAAAAGCCTGCCTAGCCTAGCCTCTGCCTGCCGATATAGAAAGTTAACTAAACAAAATACTAATGAACTTCGGCCAGGCCAAAAGCAAAGCAAATACTCCTCAGTGCTGCTGCTGCTGCTACTAAGAGTATAGCCCGGGGGGGAGGGGAAAATTGATTTGCATAGCAACCGGAGCATGTGGCATAGTCTGCCAAATCGCAAGACACTCGCTAAGCAGTTTAACTATTTAGGGCAACAACTTCAACTGAAGCAGCATCCACTTCTCTCATGCACAGAGCTGTTCAATTGGACAGTTTCTAGCTGATTTTAGAGGGTTAAAAACGGAACATAACTTCACCTTTCAAAATATGTAAAATAAATCGAATTTATTTATTTTTATAACCCCCCATAAATGGCTTAATTCTCCCCTAAATAATCCATCAAATATATGCTATTCTTTGGGGCTTCTTTAGGTAAACCTCTGATATTTTTATTTACTAGAGAAAACCCACACACTTTGGCTACTTATTTGAATCCCCAGTAGTAGGCAGGCGGGCAACACTGAGCAGCAGCCGTAGCATCTTGCTGTGGCTGTGACTGTGACTGTGTGTGGCACATGGCCATGGCAACTACAATTTGAGGCGCACGCCGCAGGCTGAAGTGTCAAAGACATGGCCATCACATCACAGGCTCGTCGGGCTACACAAATGTTGACAAGCTAATGAAATGTGAGGCTCCCCCAAAATTGATACACTCCGCCCCGAAGATGATGATGATGATGATGAACTCGGAACTGAAGCTCGGAAGGGGCCATAACTCCCACCACTCAAGCTTGAGAGTCTCTCTCTCTCTGTATCTTTTGGACCAATTGACAGTGAAAAGGAGTCCCTGGCGACCGTTTTGGACCGTGGGGGCCCAGTGCTAAATTGTTGCTTAGACATTCGGTTATGCAAATCGAAATTATAATGAAATCAACAATGGGTAAGAGACAGAGAGCTCTCTTGGCAGCTCACGAATTTCTCGAAAATTGATTGATGAAGATTTTTGGGAAGGAGCGCGCTGCCGGCCCACGTATTTTATAGAAATAGGCTAGAAATTAGCATATAACAAATAACTAAAGGTGGCCGTAGGAGAAAGGAAACAGAATTTAAAATATATTATTAAATTAAAAAGGAGTTCTATCCTGCAGGAGTCCACTTTTTTTTTATCTGGAAAATAAACTACTTAAGGAGGAACCACAAGCAGAAGCTAAACCATAATTTACTCCCAGGTGAAGTTTCAATTTATTTTTGCCCCGATACTTTATGGCCCCTCCCCAAACTACACACACGTTCAAATTGGACCTCAAATGGAGGCATAAAATGTGCGATGAATCGGCTGTATCGGCGTGTATATCATTGCCGCAAGGAGAATCGATTCGAAACTGAATTTCAAAACAATTTGCCGGGGACAGAGAACGCCCCAAAGACATGAGTGGTAAATCACATCAATATGTAACTCAGTCAGCAGCCCAGGACCCAGTACCCAGTAACAAGACTTGAGCAAAGTGGAGCAAAAACAGATGGCAAAGATGTTTATCTAAGAGCAATGGTCGTCCCGGAATCGTTTCCTCTCCGGTCGGTCGGTCTGTCTGCTCTTCCTCCGCTTTGCCACCATCCCAGCGATTTGCTATGCAATTTTACACACTTGACCATTAAACGTAGCCATTGGGAGCAGTTTGCATAGCAATGAAGCAGGGACAGAGGAGGAGCAGCAGAAGCAGCAGCAGCAGGACCTGCTTCGAGGTCTGAATAGAAAAGCAAGCCATATAGTCGGGTCAACTTGATGAAGTATGAATGATTACGTCAGACCATGGAGCACACCACATACACAGAGCTCAGCTCAGCTCCAGCTTCGGGAGGATGAGGATGATGATGCGATGGCTAACCGCATTGAGGAGGTGTGTAGTTGACTGTAAAAACTTCAATGAATAAATTTTTCTCTCCTTCGGAGGTGGCCGTAAAAAGCATAAATATAACTCAGACAGACCGGCACAGTCACACTTCGGCTTTCAAAGGGGAGGAGAAAGGACGAGAAATAGTAGCCGAGTAAATTGATCGAAATGAAAATGCTCATAAATTTGCATACGATGCTCCAAATATTGTAATTGAGCGATGGAATTTATGGCCCAACTGATAAAAAGTGAAACAATTCAAATCCCCGGTACCTCCTCTAAAAGCCAACAAACCAAAAAAAAAAAATGGTGAAAGGGTCAAGCTTTGGGGAAAAGGTAAAAACTGGATATTAAACGGGGGAAAAGCGGCACTGAAATAAATAAAAATAAAGGAAAACCTTATTAAATAGGTCGCATTAAATAAGAGTATTTTTTTAAGGTAAATAAACATCAATCAATAAATTAAATAATTAAATGAAAATGCTGTTAATTCATTAGTTTCTTAAACGTTCTTTATTTGCAAAATATTCTTAATAAAATATTTAAATTAATTTAAAATCTACTTATAAATTAAGACAATAACTATAATATTATAGAAATTAAAATATAATACTGTAAATAAGTCCTTGTTGCAAACCCTTTTTCCCTCCGTGCAACCATCCATTTAGACCATTAAAGACCAACTTCAAATTAAATAAGGGGAAGCCCGTATTTCTTCTAATCCCTTCACCATCCTCCCCCCTGAATCCTCTCTCTCGACACTTGACGATTTGTCATGTTGACACAATAAAACGTCACAAGAAGCTCCGAAGCCACCAGAAGAAGGAGACACAGGCACCGGCACACAAACGAGAAAAAAATGCCAAGTAGATTCTATGGAATTATGACAAACTGTCTCGAAAATGCTGAAAATACTGTTAACGTTTTGGTTCGGACAAAGCAACGGAGAACGGAGAAGGAAAAAAAGTCAAGGAAAGAAAGAAAAAATTATATGAACTGCAGCTTTTGCCCAGTTCGGCTTTTGTTGCCACCGAACAACGTGGCGTATGAGCAATGTCTGTTGATGAGAATGATGAAACAGCAGAAAATATGCCATTGGGGGCAAAGGGGTGGAGGTCGTCCATGCAAATACAATGAACTTGAGTGGAAAGTGGAGTCGCTTTTGCCTGCCTGGTCTGCCTTGCCTTGCCTGCCTGCCTTCTGCATTTATGAGCATAAAAAATTGGCGCCGCATTTACACAGACAATCAAGCGCAGTCTTCGACTTTTTCCGGTGGGTAGGCCAGGGGGAAAAATCGCTTGAAAGGCGACAATAGCCTGGGCTTTTCTCCACTCAGTTTTGTTCTTATTCTTCTTCTATTTTTCCTGCCTGAGAAATTGCACAACTCATCAAAAGTCTGCCTTCTGGCTGGCATTTTGCATTTATGCATATAAAACTAGCGGAAAATTTGATGTTGATGTTGACGTCAAGGTGACAATTGTTCTCTCCGACTTCGTTAGTTCCGAGGGCCACAAATTAGGCATTAGCATGTGTTCTTATATGAAAATAAAATATTTACGGTACTGCATAATTCAGGGCACTCAAATTTCAGCTTCACACGATGTGTAATAATAATTAGAAGGAAGGAAAAGTCCGCCCCTGAGATATATATATATAGAGGCAGTTGTGTGTGTTGTCTGTGGATATTAATCAGCCCCGAGAAGTGTGCTATGCAAACACGAAAAACTTTGCCCTCGAAAACTTGTTTTTGAACAAATTAATTTCGCTGGCAGCGCGCTGTGCTGTGCTCCGGTGCTGTGCTCGTCGTGTTTGCCCAACTCTAGTTAATGAAATCACTTGCAGCGTTCCTCTTTCTCAGATTGCGAGTGTGTAAATTTGGTTAACTGCCAACTTGAGCTAACATTATGTCTGGCATCGATGCAGGCAGCAGGTACTACTACTACTACCCCCTGCACCTTTTAAACATTTATAAATTTTGGAAAGATTTCTTTTTTAACTCTCATCTCACTCTCTCTCTAACGGGGTGTGCGTTGTGCGAGTGCAATTTCCAGCTGCCAGACGCAGAATTTCCCCCTCAGCCGCATACATCACAAGCTGCGGGCAACCGAGCACGAAAACTCCCCGAATCCTTCCCTCCAAAAAAAGCATCTGCCAACACACACTCACGTATGGAAATGATGTTCGGACGACTGCCGGCTCGTCGTCGTGGCTTTTGGTAATGTAAAACGTAGCAAATTGAGTTCATTTCGCTGACGGACTCTCCTGCCAAGCAGAACTTATCATTAGTATCGCTTTTCAGCGTACCCGTGCCGCATGCCGAATGAACCAAGGATCATGCACACACACACACGCACGCATCCTCCTCTGGCCAGGAGGAATACACTGGCATATATCCTGGGCATAGGAATAGGTGACGGGGCATACACACACGCCGTGCTGGCGCACGTAAACATGTAATAATTACTTGGTTCTAGGTGTTTTCAACTCACTTTACTCCGCTAAAAGTTGCGGCGAAACTTTTCAGGCAGAACAAGCTAGGCGGGGCACTGAGAGAAATTAATAAATTTCTATTTCTGTAATTAGTAAAATTCTTTAGACAATTTCAGGGCGAAACATCAACTAATTCCTAAGTTAATCTGGAATCTCTGTGGTTTAAAAATCCTTTAAAATTAAATTAATTTATTTTTAAGCCTTATATAATTAATATTATATTCACAACAATTTCCTGTATATAATTTTAAACGAAACAATTTACAGTGTGGTTAGAGTTTACCACTAATGAGCCTTCTCAAATATCATATGAAATTTATTAATTTCTCTTTTAAAACCAAATTAGAAAAGATATATGTTACATATTCTCAAGAAACATGTTTCCTGTCAGAATATCCTTGGTACATATTCTTCCTAAAATAAGATTTTAATTATTTTCTTAAAGCCCGCTTTTATTTACAAATACCAAGCGCTTTTTAGGCAAGTGCAGGTGGAGGTAAGACGAGTCCTGGTCCTGACCCTGCTAAGCGAGTATTAGTGGAAATTTAATATTGCAATTAATACAGCAACAAAGTGTGCATTGCATATTAATAAGTTAGTTTGTCGCTTCCAGTTTGAGTGAGTGCTCTGGCTGGCTGGTTAGTTGGGTTCACATGTGCCGGGTAGTGCTGGGTAGTAGTACTGGGTGTAGTTCCCCCATAGTTTCCTCCTAGTTTGCCAGTTTGCTGGTCGGTGTGTGTGCTCGGTGGATTAGTGCACTGGAGGGCAAACATTCTGCGCTCGTAAAAGCCAAAGTTACAACCCCGCAAGTTGGCTTTTTGGGGGATAGAGGCAGAGAGTGTAACAAGGGCAGGGCACACGTCGCTTTTAATGGCCTCAGTGTTCAGTTCAGTCACTCATTCCGTCGCACATTCAATATTCATATTCATATTCCTGCTGCTGGTCGCCGCATTTAAGCTTTTAATGATTTCGGAACAAAGTTCTAGCCAAAAAAAAATATATAACAAAAATAGAGGTTGTAGTAATTTAAGGGGGGAAAAAGAAAAAGCGCCATTGGATGCAAAAACTTCTCTTAATGCGCTTAGCCGTGGCCGTTTAACTGCAAACTTAATTCGCAGCTACACACACATTTTTACTACTTTACTTTATTTTTTTTAGAGATCTCTTTTCACGCGCCGCGCCATTCAAAAGAAAATCTGGCATTTTTTATGGCTGCGCGTTTGGCGACAAAAAACTATTTGTGCAAACAACAAAGAAAACTTGCGCTCGCAAAAAGGAAAATCATCATCATTGGTAGCGGCAGGAGCGGGGAAAACAGGAACAGGAGCAGGAGCAGGAGACAACTACAAAAGCGCAACAAAAGCAATTTAAATTTAGCCAGCGGCAACGCTGAACGCGAAGGAATACTGCAGAAAACTGGAGAGAGAGCGTTGTCCGAGCGAACAAATTTCATTTCATTGCCGGAGCGCGAAACGTTTTTAGTCATAACTTTTTAATTTGTTTGTCAGCGACAGGCGGAGGAGAATCGCAGTGCTCAAAATCAGGCCAAGACACGCGTACAGTAGGTCTTGGAATTACTGATTTAATTGCAGCATAAAGAACTGACTTTAAACTCACTTCCTTAATTTTCCTAAGAAACTCCACATTTATTGATTGTATCCTTTATCCTTTCCTTTATGATTAGCGCAATTGTACAACCACCTCTGGGGCTACTCTTCTTTTGGGTAAAAGTCGAGATTTTTGTTGAGCCCCAAAAAGTGTGCTACGAAAATCGATTGCGGAGAGGCCGGATAAATCATAACAATGCTGTGTGTCCTGTGTGTCCTTCGACTAAGTCCAAGAGCCCCTCTTCCGCTGCTGCCAAGCCTAGCCTTTTGATCAATGCAAAAATGCTTGGTGTACATGTCTCTGGGGTTGATTTATCTATTTACCCGGCAGCCTCGTCATCAGGGATACCAGGAAAAGGAAGAGTGTGGGGTGTTTTGGGAGAAAAGGACTTTGACTCTCCCCCCTTTTTGTAGCTGTCAATATTTAAAACGTTGTCCTGTTTCGGAGCACGCAGCTGCTGTACCCTCCTGCCGCTGTTCCTGCTGCTGCTGCTGCGTGCTTAACAAGAGTTTATTGAATTTTATTTTCTCATCTCAATTTGATGCAAGCACGAAGCAATTCCTTTTTCGCCAGCCCTCACTTATTTTGGGCAACATATTGCCTGTCCCATTCCTTGACACACTTTCTTATTGCGGAGGGTAGCAGCAGAACGTTAGTCGAAGGACTTTATCTTTTTGGCTGCATTTAAATTTCAAATTTATTTTATTGCCGGACAACCAGCCGGGGAAAATAATTGAAATTTTGTAGTTGGAAAACACTTTTTCGCTTGTAAATCGCTTATTATAAAATAAAATACGAGCAGAAAAAAAAAATGCTCTTATAAATTTCAACGCGAAGCGAAGAAAACTTTTCCACCGTGTTCAGAGGTTCCGCGAGTCAAGTTTTTCGATTACGGATTAATGTAATTTTTTTTCCCCTCTCACATCTATGTATATACTTTTATATATACATATTTTTTATTATTATTTTGTTGATTTTGTTCCCCTCTGCATACTGGCCCAGTCGTTGCTCATCTAGTTTGTTTGACTTGCCGGCGAGCGCGGCTTGAAAGTTTGATGAATTTTTAAATTTAAAAAGTTTATTTGTGCGTTTGTAAGTTGGCCGAGGGCCGGCAGTTATCCGCAGGATCTCTCTCACTCTCTCTAAGGCCAGCTTCCAGCTTATTATTTATATTATTAGAAGTGCAGGCTGACTGACTTCGTCACTTCAAAGCGAGTTTCTCGCGACACTTGAGAGCAACATGTTTATTTCTATTTTCTCCTCCTTCCCCCCTGAGAGGAGGAGTCTGGCCTAATTTGAAAAATTTTCTATTTACCCTGAGACGAGAGAGAAGAGAGCTGTGCTCGCTCGAATCTTTCATGTTTCATTGTCAATATCCTTGTTTATCCTGCGGTTTTGTGGTGCTTTATTAGCACCTTGGGGTTGTTTGTCGCTGGCTTTCAGTTTCAGTTACGGTTTCAGTTTTATTTGCTTAGGGCTGCTGCTGCTGCTTCCACTTCCGTGGAAAATATTTGCCAACAACAATGGGAATTACAGGTGGAAATTGGGAAAAGCGGTTTGTCATACAAATACGCAAATAATACTCGTAGTACAAATGAATTCAATTTAAATATACAACTGAACCGTATACCGTTTTTGTTTGCTTAAAACAATAATAATTACACAGCAGCAGCCAGCCCAGGCGAAAACTATTTAATCACAAAATATTTTCATGTCCGAATGCAGATGGAGAATAACACCATAAAACAAATGCAAATCAAACGATTTAAATAAATGTGGGCGGGCCAGAGATCTATGTTAAACAAAATCAATTACAGATAATTTAACGTGGCCCTGTGGAGGGGTGGTTAGGTTAGGGAAAGGTCCTTATAATAGAGTCATTTAAGTACAGTTTAAACTTTAATGAGAGTCGGGAATGGAAGGGTGTAGTGTAGTAATTGCAGGCAGCGCCAACAGCTCCTTGCTTGCCGCGATAAATCGATAATAAATGCGGCCGACCCTTGCCATAGAATAACAAACAAAGCACACATACGCACCGTGGACACCCGGACACTCGGGACACCTAACACAAAGGACACAGGATACGGGGGCGATACACGACACTGGACACACACACACACACAGTGGCAACAACTGGGGAAATACAACAGAAAGAGGAGCAAAGGGTCACCACACACCAACTACTACTGGCCGTAGTACTTTTGGTGAGAAAAAAAAGAAATAGGAGGAGGTTGCAGTTTGCGCCAACAAATTGCAGCGACATTTTCAACGCCAACTAATCAATATGGGCGACACATGTGGCCCGGAGAGAGGGACCCTGGAAACGAACGAGGCAAAAAGGACCAAGTCCAGCCGGAAAAGTTGGCGGGGACAAAGTGTAAGTGCTGGCCAAACAATTGCGGTTAATGTTCGCCAGCAACGCGATAGTTATGACTGATAAAATAATAAACCCAGTCAAGCTTGCTCTTTTTTTTCATCCCTTTTTCTATTTTTTTTATTTTGCAAAAACCCATTTTTCGTTGGCCTTCAGAAGTTCCAACAAAGTTGAGATTGAGTCCATAAATTCGTGCGGAATATATAGAAACCCGATCGACAGGAGGAGGAGGAGCCTCATTTGTATGCTGGTCAGCTGGACGAGCGGTTGCACATTATTTTATTACGCGCAATTGACTCACACACAACCAAAAAAAAAAAGGACCCTTCAGCCGGACGTGGGCCAATAAAAAAGCAACAGCGAAGGATAAAAGGGACCAAAACGGCCGGAGCCCTATATTCATATATAATTTTATTTAATTGGCATTTAATTGTCGTTCAATTCGCACCCTAACAGCGTACGGCAAGGAAATCGTTTGGCGAAATATGAAAACTAACCTATTATTGTGAGATTTGTTGATGTTAGCTTTTGGCACATATAGTGTTTCCTATAATTTTCATATAAATAATAGAATTTACAGCCCTGTGCAAGTAACAATTTGTAAATAAATTTAAAAGAGCCCTTATCCTTTAATTAGAATATATAAAGCTCGAATTTTAAGCCTTCAAAGAAGAGAGTTTCGTAAGTGCAAGTGATAAAATAAAAATAAATATTTAATAGGGTTTCTAAAGCACTATTTCCCAGCCTTTATCCTGGTGTATTTGCCATATGCAAAATATATTATAAACACACTTGTAGTTAATAGTTATATACAGAATTATTAAAGATCTTAAGTGAATAATGTAGAGTATCAAAATCAATAAAGTTTCAAATAGAAAAATATACAATATTCTTAGAGTAAAAAAATCTATGAATTATCAAGAAGAATTATGGTAATAGAGGTATGAATATATCATTCTCTTAGCTCTAACCTAAGGATCTTACAATTAGGTGAGTCTAAAAATACAAAGCTAAGCTACCAATAAGTACAACATTCAAGATTACAACAGCAAATGAGAAAATATGCTAAGCTACATTTGGTGAGTGATGGAAAAACCGGAGATACAAAGAGTGTTAGAAATAAGAGATTTTTCACAAAAGAACGGCAGGCAAAGCGGTGGGAGATTTAGTTAGTTTAAAAAAAGGGGGAGAGAAGAGAGTTAATCTATATGGATGAAGAAGGAGGAGAGAGAGAGTTGTTTTCAAAGCGTTTTTCATTTTTTTCAGTTTTTTTTTTTTTTAGTGAACACACAAACCTTTTTAGGAGAAGATAAGTGTAGTGAAGTTGGCGATGGCATAGAACAATCAGAAGATGCAGAACTGCAGCCGCTGCTGGCGCTGCTGCAACCCCGAACGCTGGCCAGGATCAGGGGTGCCGGTCCCAAAATGGAGATGGCATCACCCTGGTGATGGCCACCGTTTGGGATTCCATGACCGCCGGCTGCCAGCGGCTGCTCTTTAGTAGTAGTGGTAGTAGTTCTAGTTACGGCTGATAGATTAACTGTATTATTTACATTGTTGGTCGGTGTGGTGGCCGCCGAAGTGGGCGTGGCCGGTATAATCGCCGGTATGATGGTCAGCGGTGTGCTCGGCGCCGCGAAGAATTGCGCCGGCACCGAGATGGGCATTGGGCCCACAGCACCCACTGTTGCCACCGTTCCCGCCGACGGTTTTGTGGGCGTCACCGGGACACTGTTCACCTGCAGCTGCATGTACGTCTGCAGCATGGCCTGGGCCTGAGCCTGAGCCTGAGCTTGAGCCTGGGCCTGGGCCTGGGCTTGGGCTTGGTAGTGGAACTGCTGTTGCATTTGCTGCTGATGTTGTTGCGCCTGCTGCTGTTGCTGTTGTGCCTGCTGCTGTTGGGCGGCAATGGCTGCCACTTGCTGGTGGAAGACAGCCGCCTGATGCTGCTGCTGATGCTGGTGCTGCACCTGCATGGCCTGATACGGGTGCACCTGCTGTTGCTGCTGCTGCTGCTGTTGCTGCTGCTGCTGCGGATGCGGATGCTGATGCGGATGTGGAGGATGCGGATGCGTGGACGGCGGTGCGTGCAACAATTGCATTTGCTGTGCGTGGTGGGTTCAGGTTCAGATTATTTGTTGTATTTGGTTTTTTATTGTCTGGGTTTTCAGTTTGGTTTTTGAATTGGTCTTTCTTGTATATTTTCTCTTATTTTTCTTCTTTTTTTTAACGAAAATTATAATAAAAATAAAGTCACAACAAACTGAAAAAAGTTTAGTGTGGTTGAGTGGGAGAGTCCTGTAATGTTACCCAGTCCTTTTTTCTAATCAGAAACAATACTATGTGCAATCGGAATTGGTATATAATATATGTTTTTATGTGGCAATTATTTTAATATATAATAAATATATAACATAGACGTCATATAAAAAACATACCAGGGAGCTACAGAAATCACATTTTTAGGGTTTTTAATAACCCCTAGTTAATTTTGAAGCACTTTAGTACATATTTTCCTTAACAAAAATCTCTTAGCTTTTATAGCTGTCTTTTTATTCATTCTGAATGTTTTGTTAAGGCTTTAAATACATTTTAAAAATGTGAATATTATAATTAAATATTATTTTTATTGAACTGTAGCAATTGTTGCTATAACTATAGAACTTTAATCTTTATTTTTCGCAATAATGGTATTAATCTTTCAGTTCATAACTTTCTTCTTAAGAAAGACCTTAACCAATTCCAATTCCACATAAATTGCTCAGAATCGATAGGGTTGGGTGGATTGAGCACTGTGTAAAAATTCCTAGGGGGATATATCTGGAGCTGGAGAATAAGAGTTTTTGGGCTACAGGAAGTGATTCAAAAGTGGTATCGTAGATAGAGGAGTTAGAGGAGAAGGCAAGTGAGAGATTTTGAGAGAGAGACAGTGAGCAGAGAGCTGAGCTTAGCGAGCGCTACCAGTGGATAGTTAAAACTACAATTGGAACCAGAGATAGAAGCATAAAGATAGAGACGGGAACAGAGACAGAGACAGAGAGACACAGTGTGGCACAGAGTTGTTGCTGTTCAATTTCAAAAGATCTAGGCCCTCCTCTCACGATTTGGCCACAATGCGGAAGAAGAGTGGCTTGAGTCGAGAAAGTTTTTTGCTCGTGACCAAATCATGTGCTTGGCTTTTAATTAGATTTTAATGTCAATGGCTTTTGGCAACCTAAAACACAAACCAAAAATAAACCATAGGATATATATTATATATATACAAGGTGTTAAGTGATCGTTAAAACTAAAACTAGTTCCCCGAAACAAACCAAAAGCGCAATCAATTAATCAACTAAAGTTCTTAACATATTTACAACTTAGAAATAAATAAAACCATCACACCATTGACATATATATACCTGATCTAATTGAAATTGCTTGAAATATACAGTTTAGTTTTTTAGATATATTTATAGATTAAGATTAATTATGGCAGATAGAGTATAGTTAGAGAAGACAGAGAGAGCGAGAGAGAGAGAGGTAACCGAAAAAATTAAGTTTAGTTAATATAGTTGGCTTTTTGCATAGTAAACTGTACAAGTTTCATATATATTTTTGCTTTTTTATATAGTTGTATATAGGTAGTAGTCATGGCCTCGAGATCAAGATATATAGGTTACTTCCTGATACTGATATATTTCGAATTTGGTATTTATTTTATTATTTTTTTTTTCTGGTGATAATTTGGCGGATTCTTCGATTTTAGGATCAGATTTCTTTGGGCGGCGCTTACCATGATTAAATCTTGTATAGGGGAACACTCGGCCGAATCGGTGGCAGCGATCTCGCTCTTTACCGTTGTCGCTGCTGTTGTGGGCGGCGTGGGCGTGGGCGGTGTGGGTGTGAGCGTGGGCGTGGCAGGGGCGTTGGCGCTGGCGGCTAGCGACGCTTGAGAGCTGCTGCTGATACTGAGCGCTGCAATCGCTGCTGACGCCGTGGTTTCTGTTAACGCGGCAATGATGACAGTTTTATTGGCAACAAATGTTGATTAAAAATCTCCTCCGCTTCTTGTTTATTTTTTTTAGCACTTAATTCGTTTGTTTCTTATTTGTTTTTCTTTCGAGTGTTTGTTTGCTTGTTGTTATTGATGCTTTTTCTTGTAATTTTATTATAATTCTTTTTTTTGTGTTTTTTTTTTTGGCGCGTTTCGAAGTTTTTTGATTTTTGTTACTTTTTTGGTATTTTCTTGACGGGTGGTTTGTATTGAGTTTGGGGGATAATTGCACAGGATTTGATTGGTGTGTGTTTTGGTGAATATATAATATAATATATATATATATATATATGTGAGCTCTGTTTTGCTGTTATCTATATATCGAATATAATGCCAATTGAATTAGTTTTTTCGATGTTCTTGCTAAATATATATATTTTTATGCTATAATGCCAATTGTGTATCGTTAAGCTTTACGCGAATTGTTGCTGCAATAAGTCGATGGACAGAAAAATAATAGGTATTCTTTCTTTCGGCTTTTACAACTATTTGATTTTGAGCGTACTTTAATATATTCCTATTATTTACGATATATATCACTACTACCTTAGACGTGTATACATATATAAATATGTGTGTATAGAGATTTGAAAACCGCTTCGAAGATTGTTTAAAGTTCGGATTGATTGTAGGTCGATTGATTGATTGATTGTAGATTGTTTAAGATTAAGTCTCGAAGTTGTTTATTAAGGAGGAGAGTTGGTTGTTGTCGTTAAGAGATTGTCGTAGAATAATAGAGGTTTCGATTTAGGATCTGTAAAGTGTGCTAAAAGCTAGCAAAAGTTCTTTATAAATAGATTGTAGAGATGTATATATATAAATCCTATATGGTCAGAGTCTGGTCAGTAGCTGCTGCTGCTGCTAACTGGCCGATCTGATCCGATGTGTATATATATGAAATACGCTAATTTCGTGTGATTGTCAAAACGCGATTTCTTGTCGATCGAGGCATTGATTAGATGCCCGGCGATCTCCCCCAAAACTCCCTTAAAATCGTAAAGCCCCGGATTTCTAACGTTAAGCTACTTGTGATTGATAGAGAGTGATTGAAGAGATTGTTGATTGAGTGGGTCTCTCTCTGATTGACGCTGATTGCTTAAAACTTACAAATTGACTCTACACACGCCTTGTTACAACCGATATTTAAGTCAGTGTATGCATAGACAATGATTGGTTTATATTTTAATTTGAATTGCGATATTTTTTTTTTGGGGGGGCGGAGGCCTTATTTATACATCTAATTCATTCCTGGCTTTTCCAATTTCTGTTTGATTTCCCTCATCCTTTGATGCGCTGTTTGATTGATATGTTGCTCTATTTTAAAACGGGTTGATTTCGCTCTTTTGTAAATATTTATACTTAATTTTCAATTTAACAACCTTTATTCGCGCGGTTATCCCTCCACCTAGCTAAACAGGCTATCACCTTTTTCCTTTTCCTTTATCTGTATTTTGTTTTTTTTTTGCTGATTTCCCTTTGTGGTTACCTTTGTTAATTGATTTCCCTCTTTCCCCACAAACACAGCAACACACACCAACACACTCTTTAAATTACGCTCAAAATTAACAACCGAACATACAAATATATATAGATATATGTTGGATATATATGTATATATAAATTTATATAAAATTCACAATTCTTCTTCGATTTCTCTTGTAAATATCTTTCGCAAATCTTCGATTACACTTAATTCGAATAAATATAATTTAAAATACTGTTCTGTACCGAATGAAATTCTTCAGATTTTCTTGATTTTAGCAACAATTCACCACTTTTTTATTTATTTTTATTTTTTTGTTGTTTGCCTGCTTCTCGTTTTGTGCCTTTCTGTTTATTTTTTATTTTGTTGTCTTTGGGTTTGATTTGGATTTTTTTAATGGTTTCTGTTTGATGGCTGATGGGTTCTTTTGGGGCGGGGGTTTTGGTTTGGTTTGGGTTTTGGAGGAGGGATTTTCGGTTGTTGGGCTTAGAAAAATACCAGAGATTTCTTTCGCTTTGATTTCTTTTTAGATATATATTTGGATATATATATTTATACTGGGCTTGTGTCCTGCATTTCTATTTCAGTTTCTGATTGCTGGTCAAGAGATGGCAGAGAATTTGTGTGATTATTATGTCGCCTTGTGAGTTATAAATAAAATTGCATGTTTTTGTTAAATCAAATGAAAAGCTCTTTAGAAATAAATTGTTAAAGAGAGTTTTGGAATTTATTCATTTATTTTTGTTTTTGCCAATTCAGAGAGCCAAACGTGAAAGCTCCACAAAAAATGGGAAAAATATATTGTAGAAATTGGAAACCAAATGAAGTGTGAATAACAATTAAAAAACAAACGAATATGAATAATAGGTTGAATGCACAAAATAAGAAACAACAAAAAACGAGACACAATGGGCATGAATACTTAATAATAATTTGCTCTTATTACCAATTAAGTGTCGAGTCAGAGTCGGTTGAAGTTGGATGAAGAGTGAAGAACAGTTTTTGTTTTTTGTTTTCAATAAATATTTGCTTGTATTTTTTTTTTTTTTGCGCTTTGTTAAGTTGCGGAGACTTGTAATTATGGCTCTGGAACAAAAGCGAAAAAAATGTAACCAATAATTGTATGGAATATTTCGCGTTTTTGCTTATTTAATATTTTGTGCTCTCCTCTCCTCTCATCGAGTGTGTAAATAATTTAATTCTTTTTTTTTTTTTTATTATTATTGGTGAAAAAAACACGTTTTTCTTTGCTCTCTCTTTCTGGGCTGGTGTCTCTTCTCTGAGATTCTGATTAACACACGCACGAAATTTCTTTGGCTTTACCGGTTTCTGTTTTTTGTTTTTGTTGTTGTTGAGTCACACTTTGGCTTGGTGCAAAAAAAATAAAAATAAAATATCATATAAGAAGAAGTAGAAATTTCAAACAGGTAAGGAGCGAAGCGAGAGTTCAAGCCCATGGCTGTGTCCGCGTGGGCCAACAGCCGACGTGTAATTACAACAATAAAAATAAACTACGGGAATTATTCGGATGCGTACTTAGCAGTAGCAGTAGCAGTAGCAATAGCAATAGCGACAAGTGGCCAAGAGAAGAGCCCAGCCAAGCCAAGCCAAGCCAGGCCAAGTCGAGTGAAGTCGAGTCGAGTCTAGGGGTCTCGAACCTCCGCTCTGAGCTGTGTGTGCGGCCTATTGGAACGCTGTTGGCCATAAGGTTTTATGGCCAGAAGAAGTCGACTACGTCTGCGTTTTTTTCTCTTCTCTTTCTTTTTATTTTTCGCCTGCTATTTTTCTGTGTTTTTTGTTTTGCTTTGCTTTTATTTCAGCTTCTGCTTCTTTTTTTTCCACCAAACACAAAAACGTGTTTCTTTGTTGGGTTCTGTGCGTTTTGCCGGCTCGGAATATTTCTTTGGTTCTTGGCCTGTGTGTCTGGCTTAAACGGCGGCCCAAAAGAGTGTCTCCAGAAGAATGAGAGAGAGAGTGAGCGAGCCAGGGCGAGAGATTGATGGCTCAGAACTTGTTGTTGCCAAGGCCTATAAGAAGCGATGAGTTTGGGATTGAAAGAGCGCTTCTCGAGCAACGAACTCTCGGCTCGTTTTTTCGTTTATTGTTAAATTATTACTTGTTTTTCTTTCTTTTTTTTTTTTTTGGGGAGCACAAAATATTGTAAGCCTTCTTTTTATTATATTCTGTTTTGTTCTTGGCTTGTTTTTTTTTTTTGTTATTTATATTTTTTATACTTGGTAGTACTTCTTACATTTTTTTTTAGATAGAAGTAGCACTGGGGGGAAAATGAAAATTAGAGTTTAGCTTTGCTTTGTTTGGATTTTTTTTTTTTTGGTCACACACGCGCAAAAAAGCCGGAAGCGGGTTTTGGATTTTCGATTCGATTCTTTTTTGTGATTATTTTGTATTATTTTTGGAATTCTTGTTAAATTTCGCTAGAGTTCTCGGGAGTGGCTGTGATCTGTTCAAGTCGGGCACTGAATGTGAACTGCGCGTGTTATTTTCTTTTTATCATTATCCGCGTGTGCTGAGAGGTTGCGTTGCGTTGCGTTGTTGCTGCTATTGCGGCCGTTTTCGATTTGAACCCGACTTTGATTTGGATATTGAAATTTTCGGAGGTGAGCTGCTGCTGCTGCTGCTGTGCTGCTGCTGCTACTGCTACTGCTGCTACTGCTGCTTCTGCTGCTGCTGCTACTACAACTCTAGAGGATGATGTCGCCTGGCCAGCGGAGGTGTGTGTGCGCTGCGATGATGATGATGTGGTGGTGGGTTTTCGCTTCTCTGCTCTGCTGTTTTTCTACGCTGGCAGCGACGGTGACTTCGGCAGAGAGTGCTGCGACTGCGAGAGTAGAACCACCGGACTTTCGATACGGACAATGATAACTGAACGGAACCAGAGGGGACGACACGGAACACACCGATACGATACGGATACGATACGATGCGATACGATACGATATGTTACCGATACGATACGACACGATGCTGTGTGTGTGTTATACGAGTACGAGGACGAGTACTACTATATTATTCCTATAGAGAGCCAGCGGCGGACAGAGTTTGGAACGGGTTAAAGCAAAGACTGTACGAAGACTGAAGTAAGAACGACTGGCATTCTAAGGTAATATACCTTTTTGTTTCGGAGTCCGTGAATCTGTTGCGCCGACGCTGGCGCCGGCAGCGACGCCAGCTGAGGCAGCAACGCCGCAGCGACAGAGCAGCGTGTTGTTAACCAAAATAAAGCAACAGTGGGCCTTCTCCCAAAGAACCGGACTTCGGGCCCCGCAAAACCGAAACCCGAAAACCGAAAACCAAGCAAGCCGAGCCAAAAGCCGAGAAACGAGAGGCTAACTACCAACCGAGAACCAAGAACCCATCGGCCATCGGCTCTCATCGTCGCTCGGAATTTCTCCTCTTGGCAGCGACGACTCCGAAAAAATTCTTTGCTGGAGAAATTACGGCAAGGAACAGAGAGACAAAAAAAAAAAAGCAGCAAGTCATCAGTAGCACACCTTTGTGCTCTCTACCTCTCTCTCTCTGTGTGTGTGTGTGTGTTCGCTCTCTCAGCTGTTGTTGTTAACCTGCTGCTACCTGCCGGCTGTAGTGGGATTTAATTCGTATTTCTCCTTCTCTCCTCAGGTGCGCAATTATCAAGTGTCTTTTGTTCAGTACTTTCAGAAAGGCAAAGGCAATGAGCTCTTATACAAAAGAATGAAGAGGTATGTATTTATTATAAACAAATTGAAGACCACATTCCACAAGACAATATCAAATTGATCGTTTAAATTGACTACAAGATCATAAGTTATAGTAATGAACTCTTATACTACCAAGTATTTCTTAAAACATCTATGAGGTAATTTTATATCAGAAAGGCAATTAATTTTAAGAAGATTTTAGAATAAAATGTTGATTAAAGGAAGTAAATTGAATGAGAAAATTAAAAGTATTTCGTTGTATATCACTTTATAATAAAATGTAGTGCCCATATAAGGAACATTAAAATAGGAAAAGATTATACATATGAATTAAAAAAGTTAAAATACATTTTTAAAAATAATTATGATCACTATTTATTAAAAAAAAATCCATGCCAGCAGCTAATTTCTCTGCATCTAACCCTAACAAGCACGTGCTTGGTGTCGCAAGAGCTACTTGAGTGTGCATCAACGTCCAAGAGACTCAGCTTAATTATAGATATTAAATATAAATATAAATATAATATTAAATTTATATATGTATGTATGTAAAAAATATATAAAAATATATTTTCTATTTATAATCAAATAAATAAAGAGAAGATTTTATTTTAAGGGGAACAAGGATATAAGACTTTTGAGGATCGGCTTCGGAGGAGTATGTCCCGTGTGTCCCTGCTTCGTTTGTTAAAACCCCGAATGGGAAACCCCCCTTCAATATCACGCCCTCTTCTCATTCCCTCCTTGTTCTTGTTGCTATTGTAATCGCAATTGTTGCAGTAACATTACTGGCACACACACACATACACTCGGACTACGCGAAAGCACACCCACACACGCACATCCACGTGAGACAGCAAATGCATGCGCCATGCGTGTGCGCCACCCAAAGAGGCGTTAGTGCAAGCGAGACAAGGCCACAGCAAAAGGTGCAAAGGTGCAAGCGAGTCAGCGAGCAAGAAAGAGAGAGATAGAGAGAAAAAAGGCAAAACGACAACGAGACGTCGGCAGCAAAATCAACGAGAAAATAATAATTGTTACACCTGCTTCGGAAATGTGGCCCAAAAGGGGGTGCTGATGGTGGTGGACGGTTCGGCTTTTCAGGTGAGCTTCCCGAGTGCCACCCCGCGCCCGAAAAACGCAGCAACGCAAAATGCCGAAGCACGGAAAAGCGTAGTTCGTGTAAAGCGAGGACAACGACGACTGCTTTGCCCGACGACCAAAAAGCCGACGTTGACTCCTAAAATCGACAGAGCGCATGACGCCAAGGTGCAAATTATGCGTGGGTATTGTGAGTCCTTTGTGTGTGTGTGTTTCTCGGGTAGTATGTGGGGGGTTGTAAACCCCCCAAAAAATCAGGGGTAGAATTTGTTGTAAGGGGTAGCTCTGGTGGCTAACAGTATGCTAAGGGGTAGCTGTAGCCACTGTTAAGTAAAAGCTTGGCCATGAAGCTTTCTGCTAAGTAAGGGAAGGATTTTGGGCCCCCAAAAGATATGTATGAATATCAAAAAAAGGATCATCAGTTGGGAGAAGGTTCTCAAGAGTCAGCTTAGATGATATTTGATCATGTTAAGTCAACTTTTTTTTATATATTTAAATCACTACTTGAGTGCACTGACCACTCAAATCACCCTTGCTACACCGAGCACGTGCTTGTTAAGGTTAGGTGAGAGTAGGCGCGATAGGAGAAAGATATATATTTGTTCAATTATTATTTTATTTTAATTAATTATTCACCATACTAATAATAAAAATTACAATAAAAGCATTTAAGATAAAAAATTTTTTGATACCTTAATAATTTCTTTGTAATGTACGTTTTTTCAGAGAATTTCCATAAATAATTCTAATAATTTCCTATCCATAAGCACTCCCCGTGCAATATGCATCAATTTGATTCTATTTCCAATAAACTTGCAAAATTTAAAGCACCCTCAATCAACGGGGGGACATAAAACACCTTTATAGAGAGACAGACACAGTATCCGCTCTGCACAGAGACAAATCCCTTAATGCACTTTTTTCCCCGACCTTCTGCCACCTCAGCCAGCATGCAAATAATGCCATGAGTTTTAACTAATAAAAATAAATTTCATTTACGGTACTTGTATTTTTTTCTTTTATTTTTAAGAACCTTTAGCCTGGGACGAGGGTTTTAGCTTTGTCAGCGGGTTGATTCGACATTTCCACCTCTCGACACAAAAAAAAAAATAAAGAAAAGAGAAAAAGGAAAACGCTTTTAGAGTAGCGTTAAAACCGACGACGAGCCAATGTCTGTGTGCATAAAAATCGCTTTGTTATTGTTGCAGGCGGCTGTTGTGGCATCAGCAGCAACAAAAACAAATGGCAATAACAATAACAACAACATGGAGCCACCGTCATCATCGTCGTCATCGATGACGCCCGATGAGAGCTGTTGTAGTTGTAAACGGTTTATGGGATTTACGCGCAATTTGCTGGCAACTTTCATGGTGACTACACTGAGGGTAAAATCAGGGCTTTAAGTGGATCATAATAACCAGGAAAGTACCAGAATGTTATATATATTTAATATGAGAATTTAGGAGAAAGAATTTCTAAGGTAGTAAGAAGGATAAATGCAGTTTTTCAGCAACTTATTTATGGATTTAAAAGGGGAGAATTGGAGCCTAAGAAACAGTCTTAAAAAAATATACATAATATTAGTAGAATATTTAACTTATTTCCAGTGTGTCCTGTAATGTGAGAAGGGGCTTCAGCCTTCATGGGACACATATAAAACAATATGCACACCAATCTCTAAGCCGGGCTCGTTAAATGATTTGCGTTTGTATTGCACCCCTTGGATCCCCCTCAAAGCATCCTTCGGCAGTCATCCCTCTTGGCCCGTATTAGCCCCGAAAAAAAAACACCTAACTGTTATGGGTAGTTGAAAAACAACAACAACAACATAAAAAAAAGAAAGAAATGTAAAACGCAGCTTACCTGCAGAGAGCATAAAAAAAAGCGCCGTAAAAATTGGTTGCCAAAAATGGCAATGGCCCAAATGCTTTACATAAAACTCTGCTCAATTGGCTGTAAAATCTGATAATGCTAAGGGGGTGGGGGTGGGGGGAGGCAGGCGGCACAGAAACACTAAAATCCGAGGGGGATTGGAGACTGGAGAAATGTGAACTTGTAGGCAACATTGTTGCATCAACAAGTTGGCCAAACAAGTACAGCCATCGCACAAACAAAGCCGCATAGATCGGTCGCAGTCGCAGTTGCTGTCTACGTGCAACTAGCAACTTGCAACGCCGCATATATAAAGCCTTAAGTATGTGCATGTTGCCGCTGCCGCTGTTGCTGTTTATTTATGTGTATTTGTCTGTATAAAGTCGCATAATTCTGCAGCAACTGAGAGGGGAGCACAGCGGCAGTTAGTCGAACGGCTCAGGCATGCAACAGGCAATGAATCTCAATCTCGGCCAGAACCCACCAACAGCTAAGAAACATAGCCAACAACAACAGGGCTAAAAGCCAAAGCTAGAGGAAGAGCGACCAAGAAGAGCGGACCAGCTAGCTGCTCCCCAGTGCCGTTGACTTTGGCAATTCAAGTGCAACAAGCTGGCAGACCAAGACCAAGACCGAGACTGACATGGCAATATGGAGGAATATCTATGAGTCTTAGTGGCCGAAAGTTTAAGTACTCTGAGGATTTTAGGGACTGATAGAATAAGAGGAGGATTTACACATGAAATAAATATTTTCTGATCTTAATTCCCTTATATTCTTATATATTATTATTATTATATTCAACCAACAATTTCACCCAGAAATAAAACCAGAAACCACAAAATACAGAGCTGAAATAATTTATGGATCTACATAATATACCAAATTAATTTTAATTAAAAGAGTAACCTCAGGCTTTACCCAATTCACCCAATACCCAATATTCAATTTAATTTTCCAAAATAAAAGTACCCCCTTTTAGGGTACAACTAACAAAGCCTTCAAGCCACAGACGATATTCAGAGAGCTGCACGTTGAATGCTTTTTGGGAGAGAAATATGCGGTAACAGCATTTACTAGCCCCAGTCACAGTCCCAGTCTCAGTCCCAGTCTCTCTGACTAAGTCTTAGTCCCAGTCCAAGTGCAAGTCCAACTGGAAGTCGCAGCTCTAGCCAAGCGAATCTGGCGACCCACCAAAAGAGAGCCCCCAGAACCCAAAGAGCGCGAATGATAAAATGGCGGAATGGGAGAATGGTATAATGGTAGAATTGAGCGGACGACGATGAGGCAAGGAGCCAAGGCAGCGAAGCAACAACGAAATGCACGAAACAGTCAACTTGCCACATTTTAATTCACTCGAATATTTCTTCTGCAGCAAGTATTCCTCTTTTTCTTATTCCCCATTTTGCCTGGCCTTCTTCTCTAGCCATTTCTTGGGCACTGCGAGAAAATTGTTATTTTAGGTTGGAATAACTGGAAATATTTACTGCCCTATTTTTCTATAAATTAAACCAAGCTGAACACGGATATAGACAGAAGTACATAAAAAAAGGTAAAATAAAATAATAATAATAAACATTTTTAGAGCTAGGAAAATGCATAACTCCCAGCTCATATTCCTTTATTTACCTGAGTGTAATAAATGGCAAAAACGCGCACAGACAGAGACGGAGCTGCAGCTGCAGACAGAGACAGATGCAAGTTGCAAGCTGCAAGAAAGCTAGGCTGCCTGCTCCTGCTTCTCGGGCTTCTTCTTGGGCTTAACTTGGCTCACGGCATTCCTTTCGACCGATGCGACGCTCTTGGCCATAAGTCGCCGCTGGTATGTGTCGCCTCTGAACTGCCCCCACTTTCCACTTTTCCAACCCAACCAACCAACCGAGCAAAAACCACATGGCAATAGAATTATGGTGAGCTGGCTCTGTCACTTGGTTTATTTTAACTCGAATTTATGGTGTCTTTCGGCAAATGCAAATTGAGCGTTGGAATTCCCTGAAGAACATGGCTCGTGAAACGATCTTCTGTTTGGCTTTTATTATTATTATCATTATTTTATGTGCAGCGCCCATCTTTATTTCGATCTTGTCATGGCATCCACAAGATAATTGCCTCCCAAGTCTCTAATCTTGTTCTCAGTTCAGTGGAGCATGCAACATGGAGTTTACCACGAAGAGGGGAAAGTCTTCTTCCTGCAAGTTGCAAGTCGCCCCTTTTTGGCCATGAACTTTGTGTACAGCGCGCCTCTTATTAATGTTTATGCTAGCCAACATAAATATTTCTTCAACGCAAAACCCTTATTTTCCCCCATTGACCCACCCTTGACCCACAGCTCAGCTTCAGATTCAGATTCCGAATCCGATTTCGATTTCCACACCCGGCCCAGACACACGGGCCAAAAACCAATGCAATCTCTCATGGACGCCTTTTCCACATTGAAACATTTTCAATAACAAAATTCCAGCCAAAAAAGCCAAAAGGTAATGCAGCAGGCAAAGGAGCAAGCCGGTATAAAGGTAGTAGCTTCGAGAGCAAGGTGCACGGCGGAAAAATATGTAAAAGAAACTATTTAAATAGACAGCTAACAGGATTGAAAGTTATTTAATGCCTAACTAACTTAATATAAAGAAATAATTATTGTTCAAGTCTCTAGAGCTTTCTAAAGATACAAATATACATATCCATCTCAAATAAATTCAATATACATATTTACTCCATTATTTCTTATTCCCCCTTTATTACAGTGCATATAAATCGAGCGAAGAGCCAAGTCTCGACGCCGTCGCAATTATATTTGGACCGCAAATGAAACAAGTTTGGCAACTTTGGCAACGACAGGCATTTTGCGGCCCTGTGGCGGAGAATCGGTGGAATTACGGGGAGAATAAGGGAATCCGGGACAGAGCGGGCTTAAATGGAAAAGGGAACCAGGGGGAGCAGTGGGGCAGGAGATGGAGAGCAAGAGCAGGCATCATTGCATCAGCGACCACAACAGCTTCATCATCATCAACCCGAGTCTGAGGATTTTTGCAGACTGCATTTTTGAGATTCCAACGGTCTGAGTGTGTGTGTGCGGGTGCATTAAAAAAGGAAAATGTATAAAAATAAAAAAAGGGAAAAGGCAGTAAAATGGCAGGAAAAACATTTTGCAATTGCATCAATCGAAGCGAAGCCACGTCGTCCATTAGCCCAAGTGCTATATATGTATATATATAAATATATATATAGCCCCGGTTACAGCTATTATCGCCACGCTAATGGCTCGTTATGATTTGCCAGGAAAGCGAGTCGGAAAGTCCTGGCGTTCTCGCGTAATGAAGCATAATCTCATTGTAACCACTTACAACCAATAAGGGCAACAACAACAACACCAACAACAACAGCAGCAAGTCGCTGGCCGCACTAAGCGGATTGGGCCAAGAAACAACCCACCGGGGCGTCGTCCTTTGCCTCAAGGAGGCCAAAAGGAAGCCAGGCAATGGGCGACAACTACTTGGCATATCCTGGCACAGTGACTGACTGACTGACTGAATGACCACTCAACCAATACATATATACAGTACACAGAGAGAAATGTACATAATATTAGGGATTTTGGGATTTAAACGGGACTTAGAATGTTATAAAGGATATTTCTAATTAATGATGTCTGATAAGGTATTTAAAAGGAAGAAGAAAACATCTAAGACACTATTATTATTATTATTATTTTTTATCAACATCAGCAGACTAGTCGATTTAGCCATGTAATCGATTGATGTATAAAAAATATAGAATGAAAAGAGCTTTTTATTATTATGCCCGTCTCGTTCGTGGCAGCCTTTCAAATATACTCTTTAATGATATTGGAGTTCTTTTGTTTAGTTTTTATTTCTAACAGCTATCTTTCCTCGTTACTTCTATAAATAACAATTTTATCAGTGTAAATAATCTAAATGCACTATTTATTTATTACCGTGTAGGAAACGAACTCCACACCCCACATCGAGTGGCACTTTTTAAGTTTATTTACCTCGCTGTAGTCCCTTCCTGAGTCCTGCTATTCCCGATTCCTGGCTATTGATGTCGGCCAAGCTTTTCATTAGCGTGATTTGGCCAGAAAAGCATTATGTTTGCCACTTGACAGAAGTATTTCATTTCATTCTCTCTCATTCTCCACTTTTCACATTTTTTTTCCTTGACAAAAGGAAACTTGTTATATGCCTAATTTGAGCCAAGTGTGAATGGCGTTGAAAAGCTGCCTAAGCATATTTGGTTTAGCCTCTGAAGAGATAGAGAGAGAGAGAGAGTCCTTCAAAAGGATGCCACTGTTATCATATTTTTTTTGGGTGTTCTTTTGTTATAATTATTCCACTTACAATGGGTTTTTATTTTTCTAACAAAAGGTTACCGGTAACTAAATAGACAATGACTGGCAAGTTAATAGAGCAAGTTTTGGGTTTAATAGAAGAATAAAGGGAGCTAAGGCAAGTCTGGGTTTCTTTTTTTTCGGGGGTATCCTCTCATAATCAGAAAAAGTGAAAGAAAGCTGGCGAAAAAGGGTTTTGAAGCAATTTTAATTTCAATTTAACCAAAAGAACAAGGCAGCACGAAGGGAGCAGCTAAGCCAGAAGCATTTATGAAGACTGAGATTCGTGGGGACTAAAGAATGCTCTCTAATGAAAGGTACAAGGTTTTATTTATTATTATTTACATGAATTTAGGAGAGCAAACAGTATTAATAATATGAAAAATTCTACATATTCTTATTCTTCTTTACTGGTAACACAGTTTTTATTATTTAATATAATACACTTCCTCATAATTTACCCCAAAAACCATGACAAAACCTGGCTACCTCGAAAAAACAGCAGACCAAAGCCGAAAAATGGAGTCAAAAGTCGTTGTAGAATATAATTTGGTAACTGAAATCAAGTCCGTTGTAGCTGGAGGAGCTACAGGAGCTGGTGAGGAGGCTGCTGAGGAGGTACAAGGAGCAGAACAGCATCGCCAACAATGGAGAAGATAATAAGACGCTGCCTTCGAAGCGGAGTTCTTACCTTTTGGCGACCTTCGTTGCGTTGCAGCCGGAAAGGAATACAGAAATGGAGAAGAAGGTAGAAGCCCTGATTGGAAGGAATTATATTGCCGGTTGAGACTATGGCTGCCTGCTGCCTCCTGCCGTCTGTCGCCTCTTCTTTTCGGTTTCACCGCTTAAATTGTGATTTATTGTGCTGCTTACGGTTCTTCTTGCCTGCAGATTGCGTTTACGGCGAAGTGCATTTCGGCTTTCAGTTGAAATAAAAACTAACGGCAGCTCATTAGCCGCAATGTGTACTTTTTTTTATGGCCAAAAACTTCAGCAAGCGCCAAACAATGAATTTGAATGAAATCAAAAGCAAGCCACAACAAATGGCCACAAAGGCATCCAGTTGGCTTTAAGACATGCCGGCTAAGTCAGACAATGAAAACGAAGGCCAAGCTCAGATTTTGATTTCGTGCCAACAGAGGCGGCAGTCAGTCGAGAAGTCGGCGGATAGATAATGAGCCTTTATCAGGCCGAAAACAATTGTTAACAGGAAAATGCTTTAAAACTACAGAATACATAATAATTCCATGAAAAATTATCTCTTTAGGTTCATTATAACATTAAAGGATTGTTTTCATAGTTATTTTATTATTTTCTGATATCGTTTTATTGATTATTTGTATATATTTAAAGGTTTAGTTAAGGCTTCCCTTTCAGTAAGTGAATTATATCCTTGGCAGGGCATAACAAGTAGAGAAGCTGTTCAAAGCCAGTTTGGCAACTGCCACTGCAATAATTTTTACTTGTTTTTGTTTTTTATTCCATTTTCATTCTCGTATTTTTTGTATTTTTTTTTTAAATCGACGATAGCGCGCCATTTAAGGGCCTCAAGGCCAAGGTTTAACGAGCCAGTCGAAGACAAAAACAGAAAGAGAAAAGAAGGCAACACACACAGAAAACTGATCGCAATCGGGGCCGAAAAGCGAGGCCTTTTTTCTGACTTTGGCAGGCACTGAGCCAAGTTCGCAGGTCTGCAGTTCGATGGGGGCTCACGTTCACGAGCCACCTCCAGAACTTGGCACACAAAGCGGCGAAGCAACAGGAAGAAGTAGCATGCCACACGATTCCATGCATAATAAATGCGCAACTGGTGTGCGAGGAAACCGGTTTTAGGAGATGCTTCGCCAAAAACTGTTATACCAAACGCAGGGGCAAGTGTCCCCATCCAACTTGGCCAACAGAAAAGCTCGCTCTCTCTGGTTGGAGGGGCAAAGGCTCCAGAATGTTGGCCAACAGGACGAATAAGGGGCGGCACAGCAGTTGAGCTTTCGGAGCTCTGTTGGCTAACATTCGTAGAAGAGTGGCAAGCGGGAGATGTTGGCAACGGGGCCGTCAGTTGGCCAACAAGCGGAGCAACTATATTGGCCAACTTCCGGCGGCAAATCAGCGCAGCAGACACCGCAGCAACAACTGACGCGCAGCAATGCATTAAGAAAAACTGAAGAATAATACGTTGGATTTCAATATTAGAGATTAATTCAAATTTTTAATAATCTTATTTTTGCAGTAAAGGTTTAGTATTTGTGACATTCTGTTTAGAATCTTTGTTTAAAACCTTTTTAAATTAATAAAAAAAAAATAAGCATTCTTGGGTTCTGTCTCATAAATATAAATCTATCTTATTTAAGAAAGTACATATCTCCTCATTTTTTATCTGTCACTTTTCCCACAGTGTGTAAATTCTCTGCCTGGCTAGGCATTTGAATGGCCTCGCAAGAATGCAGATTCTAACAGCCAGTCGCGTTTTCCGACTTGCCTCTGTCTGGGCCAAGAGCAGCCAGCAGCAACCATGGCCATGGCCAAGACCAAGACCAAGAAGGAAAAGAGCTAGAGGAACCAAGAGCCGCTAGACTAGTTGAACCACTTGAGGCTCCCAAGACCGGGAAGAGTACGGCGAGTACATTGACCATTTTGGCCACAGAGTGAAAGAAACAACAACGACAAATTCTCCGCCTGATGACTGATCGCTGTTGGCCATGAGAAAAGTTACAACACTTGTCGTTGCGACGCGTCGCCTCGCATAGCGTAACATTTCACATGAATTGCAACTAAATTTGTAACAAAAATCGCAGACAACTGGTTAGAAAACGCGGTTTCATCAGAGTCTGCTGGGAGGGAAAATGGTAACCAAATTCTCTTGAGAAGAGAGTGACTGGCTTGGAAAATTATAGGTTTCACTAAGTCACAAATAAGTGTCAATAATACAGGTGCTAAATATTTGCACTTGGCATTTTTAAAGGAGAAAGCGATTTATTCTTACGACATGCTAAATACTTTTTAAGAAACTAGTACAAACAGCACAATTTATTATAGAATTTAAATGGTAATAATCAAAAGAGCTACAAAAAATGGCTAGTGGTTTAAAATCACTTAAATCAGTGTTCATTTGTTTAGATTGTTACGATTTTAGACTAATATTTGCACATTTTTAAGTATAAGCTAATAAAGTTACAAGATTACGAATAAAAATAGCATGTCTAAGTCAGCCCAAATTAATAGTTCAGTAATTAATAACCTTTATTTTTAAGAAACGAGCAGCATTAAACGGGTATAAAACATCTTTAACGTTTCAAAGATGTTTGCGTTCTAAGATACATGGCTTACATAATTAAAAACCCTAAACTAGATGAGTTTCTTTGCTTTTAAAAAAGATTTTCAACCTAGTTTTCGTGTTATTAGTAACCATTTTCCAGTTATTATAACCATCTTGGAATTCGCTTTTAACCAGCTTGGCAACAGCAACTGCATTCAGCTGCTGCTGCTGCTGTCTGTCACGAACGCGACCACACAGCCATGGATATGGCCATAGAAGCTTAGTATCTGCATCTGTGTATCTCTGAATCTGCACGAGTATCTATCTATGTATCTATGCTGCTGGCTGGCGTTTATTGACCCTAATGAAGTTAGTGAAGCAGGGGCAACAGCAGCAGCATTCCCACATGGCTCGCGCGTTCGTGGCCAAAACAAAAGCCGGCACGGCGTTGCATTCAAATTTCAAAGTCAAGCGACGAGCGAGGAGCGTGTTACCAATGCAATGCTTTTGGCCAAGTTCAAGAGGCAAAGTCAGGCAGTCAGCCAGGCAGGCAAGCAAACAAGTCCATTTGCGAAAGGTATTTCCCTCCTGCTGCTGCGGTTGCAATGAAAACCAGTTTTGGGACTGCATTTTTGCCGTGTTCTGTGCCTCTTGCCACAAAAAGCATTTAAGCAAAAGTCGTCGCCGTTGTCTGCCGGGCTGGATTTTTATTCTTTCCATCCCCCTCTTGCCTTCTACTGTGGTCTATATCAAAATTTATGTCGTTTGGCATTTTAATTGAAATGCTTCTTATTATACAGAGAAGAAGGGAGATCGCTTCCTTGGAAGAATTTTTCACAAGTATTCAAATTTAATCGCACATCGCCGAAATCATCATCCTTTCTGGACCCCGCATTATGCTAATAATAAAGTTCTCAAAATATGCCAAACTTTTGGCGTAACAACAAAAGGCAGCACAGGGCAAACTTTAGCATAATAAATAAATAAAGGGCAAGTGAATTTTAAGGGGGGAAACGATAAGTAAATTCGACTGGCAGACGCGCGACTTCCTAATGAAAATAGATTTCTTATTTTTTCGCACTTTCCCTTTTGAATAAATAATAATTTATCATAATTTCCACTGATGGTACTATACTACTGATTTATCTACATTCAAACTTTAAACTTACGTTAAAACGCGTTTCAAAAGGCAACCAAAACTCACCTGAAACGAGAAAGAGAGGGAGAAAATCAGAATTTAATCAGGAACTTTAAATAAAAGATCAAATGTAATTTAAATGTAATTTCCATTTTTATATATGCTGCATTAAAATAACACCAGTCAGCAGGAAACAGGCGATGGGTGGCATGGCATTGGGAAGGGAAGAGAGCGGTTTTTTAAGGGGGTGGAGGGGGCAGGCACTGAGAAGTGGCAGCACCAAAGCTCCTCAATTATTAATGCGTTTTTGTTCATTGCATACTTTCAGGCAGCCAGCGAGAAATCAACTCACAAATACAGGCAGAGCATGGACCAAAGCCGAAGAGCAGGAGAGATGGAAATTCACTTTGATTTGTTCGGTGTACAGACGCGGTCAAGTTTATGGGGAAATTAAGAAAATATATAGTATATTTAAGGAGTTAAAAAAATGGTAGTAGTTACGGAAGAGTAGGAGTAAAAGGAAGCTGGTGAATTGTTTGTTATTTAAAATTTAAATCTAAATATATATATAAATGAAAAAAATATTACCCTAAAGTTCTTTATAAATATAATGGTTTTGCTTAACAGAGGAACATTTTTTTAAATACAGTTCTTGTATATTACTGTTTCTTTTTATTTTATATTTCATATTAAAAAAAGTACTTTTGCTAGAATATAATATTTTAATAATACACTTATACTACCTCCTTGACCCAGTTTATATTTTATTTATTTCCATTTCCAGCTACCCCCGTCTGTTAAGCATTATGTGCAGTTTATTGTTTTTTACGTTTTTTGTGTTTTTTTTTTTGGCACTACGCAGCTCTATTTATAACTGCCACACTTAGTGGATTCGTCGCTGTCTTCTTGCCACTTGGCATGAGTTTCACATTTCAATTTGGGCGTATCCCCTCAAAGGAAAACCCGCCCTTTCCATTCTCTCCCCCTGCTGACAAGCAGCCAGCCTAATGTCTTGGGTGTTTTAGCAAACAAATTACTTTTAATTTTCAGTGACTTTGATTTTTGGCAGTGTTGTTGTCACTGCCACAGGGCACAGGCATAGCCACATCCCAAAATCGTATTTACCTCCATCTCCCAAAAGGCACTGACTAGGCATCTTCATTATCATTGGTTTTAGTGGGTTCACTTTCCTTGGCTTTCTTTTTATTTTACTTATGCACTTGTCACTTTTTTTTAAATGCCCTTTTTGAGGGTATTTTTGGTTTGAAGAGAGGATTGAAGGAAAATCTATAACATATATATTATGGTCGGTATACCTCTTGATCCTATTTTAATAAAAACCCACAAAATGTTTATTAAAACTTTTGAAAATTGTGTAGTTTCTGGAAAACTACATCTACATATCATAGATTAATTTATTTATATTTATATTTACTCACAAATATTGATCTAACTTCTTAATATTGTAAATAATATACTGACAAAAAATTTATTGATCATTTGTTTGTGATTTAAAAAAATCAACAATTCATATTATTACAGTTCTCTTTTAGAGTATCTTCAAAATCGCTATTAATTTCTAGTTTTTTTTTTTTATAATTTCCTTTTTTTGGTACTCCGATTTTGTTTTTCTTCCTGCCAAACACACACACACGTGCATGTGCGTGTGTGCGGAAAAAGGAGAAGCTTGTAGACAAAGGGAAATATAATGGGAGAAGGTGGAGTAAGAGTAAGGAGGAGAGAAATGGCAAGCAAAAGTGACTTTTGAGTGACAAATTGTTTTCAAATTTCGACTGCGCGGCCTCTGTGTGTGTGTGTGTGTGCTTATTTGTGTTAATGGCATAAATTTGCATAAAAGCATTAACTGTTTATTTGCTTTACCGCCGCTGCCACCCACCCCTGTGTGCAAATTTGCAAATTGGCCAAAAGAGAAATGAAACAAGGCAACAAAAATTCAAATCACATTTTTTGACTCTCTCAATTCTTGGGATTTTCCTCAATCCTCCCATTCCTTTTTTTTTTCGATTTTCCGCATTTTCCTCATATGAGCATCACTTGAGAGAGTGAAAGTGAATTGCTGTTGATTAGGCGGGGGAGAGCGAGAGAAAGACTAAAGGAAAATTTCACCTTTGCGAGTTATTGAGTGGATTCCTGCCTTTTTCCCCTCGGGGGCCCAAATGTAATTTTGTGCTCGTATTTATTTATTAAAGCCCCCGAATCCTCGAAAACAAAACAAAACAGCAAGGAAAACAGCCTCCTGATTGAATTGTGACAAACTTACCACCCGAAAAAAAACCAACCCCCAACTCCTGCAAGGGGCCAAGAATGCAAATTAAAATGAAGAAAAGCACGAGGGGTTGCAAATAAAATCCAAACACACTCACACACACACATGCATAAAATATTACCACTAATAGCGTTTCGGGGGTTGGGGTCGAAAATAATGGGCCTTGTTTCTCTTCATTTTCCATACAGAAATTTGCCGTAAAATTGGAAAATCTCCAGAGGAAATACCATACAAATTTGTCGAATAAAAAAATCGAGGAAAATGAAGAGCAGGCATAAATTATTCAAATCAATTTCAATTGGGGCAAGAGAACAAACAAAAAAAGCGGTGGTAGGTGCAAACTAAGGATTAAGTGCGCTCAAGGGCACAAAGAAAAGGATTAACAGTATTACACATAATGCAAGCCACTAAAAAGGGGAGAAGAAAAGTGTTGTTGCACCGCAAAAAACTAAGATTTCAATTGAGGAACAAAAATTAAAGGATATTGTATTATTTTAAATATTTTTAATAACTTTTAGACGTTTATCTAACATTTAACTTGCATTTAAAGAACAAAACTATTCCATTTAATACTGTATATTGTTCTTAAAAATGCTCTTTGGTATTTAGAAAAATAAAAAAACAAGAGCACCACTTCGGTTTGGGTCTTAAATCTTTTGAAAAAGTGTGCAATAAATACAATTACAATTTTCTAACATTATTTTAGGCATCATTTTAGTACATTTTAATTTCCAAGAACTCCAATTTTTCCAAAGTGCATGCAAAAGTGGGAGGCAGATAGCCGATGATGGGCATTAAGCCAGCTTAAAGGCCGTAATATGTTGTGGCTGAAAATTACATCAGAAACGGGCCGGAAAAAAAAGGCCAACAAAATTGGCAGCCAGTTGTTAAACTTGAGCTCGCGCTGCTTTTGCCTTTTAATTATATGCAAAGAAATGTTGAACAAGGCCGTGAAAAAGGCTTACACGCCAGGCCTCAGCGAAAGTCTCTCACGGAAAGGACTAAGCCCAGTTGCGCCTTTGTTGGCTTTTATCATTAAAGAGACTTCTCCCAAAAAAAAAATAAAGGCAGTACAAAAATTAACGCAAAAGCACGGGCATGGGCACGGGCTGAGGAAAATGGAGCCATCGCTAGGGGGTGGCTGGGGAATTTTTACACTTTGCCTTGCAACTTTCCGCCCATCACTTTGCCGCCACGGATAAAGTTTTTCTTTTGACGGCGTCACCGCCTCTCTCTCTCTCTGTCGCTCTCTCATGAGAAATGCATGAATATCAAATTAGGTTGAGAAGTGTTAATTTCAAGGCGCCCAAGCCAACGCTGCCTCTCCACATTTTCCCCAGAATGCACTTGATGCGAAATTCGCTCGGACTGCGTGTAATTCATTAAAAATAATTTAACACTCAATTGAGTTTTATGGGCGAAAACATTTTGCAATTGCATTTGGCACACGTGAAAAGCCGCGAGATGAAGTGTGTCGTCCGGTCAGGCCCAAAATTATCGGGCTGACATCAACTAATTTGACTAATTAACGGCTCAATAACGTTTGACTAAACAACGCACACAAATTGGCCAATTAGCAGGTTAACATGTTCCGGCGACAAATCAAAATTGAAGCGATACAAAATGGTTTAAGCTAAATGCAGGTAGTGAGTAACCGCTTCAATTCACGCTATTTTGGGAACATTTTCATCTTCTCACTTTTCACATTAAATTAAAATATGACTACAGTGACAGCAATATAATATGTAATACAAAGATGAACCAATAATAGTATCAATTGTGCTGGGCAATATATGGGGCCTTAGTATGGTTTCGAACCCATAAGGGCAGGGGTGCAAGCGAGATAGAAGCAGGGTTGCAACTTAATTGTTTAATAACTTCGATGTTTATGATGCAATTGCAATCAAATGGGGGGATTAATATATTTATTGGTTGAACAACTTGCTATTTGTTGTGAATAAGCATGAATCTCTGCTCCCGATTATAAAGAAAATTCAATAAAAACGTTATAAGAGAAGACAGCAACTTAAGCACACACAATTACATGCTTTGATTAGATCAAATCCGCTGTCAACTCCTAATCTTGCTGGCATTTTTTCTCTAGTATATTCCATTTAATTCACTGCGTGACTGCTACTTAAGGGTCACAGGGTCCACGTTCACATTCACATTCACGGTCCCATTGCACGAAGGAGTAAATGTGCCATATAATTTGTTACTTTTTGCATATGTTGGATGCCATTAGGAGCGCACATATACAAAGTCAGGGCAAGAGAGAGAGAGAGCTCTGCTAATGCAAATCCCACGTGTATTTATTTTGGAGATTTTGTAAACTTACCGGGGCGCCACGCCCCTCTTTTTACCACCACTACCACCACCACATTACACATCCCGCCCACTTGGGTGTGCGTGTGTCTTTTTGTGTGTGTGCTGCTCCTCGTTGTCATTGTCACGTGTGAAGTGCCATCGAGTGACACAAATGAAGTGGCTGCTATTAGCTTTAAAGCGAACTGACAACGTTGTTGCTCACAAACACACACCCACCCATCCACACATGTCCTTGAAGTGGGTTAAACTTTGGCTGAGAATGTGCGTATGTGTATGAGTGTGTAAACTATCCTTTGCACTGCGGATAATCCCTTTAAACGGAAGTCAAAGGATGGGTCTGGGGATTTAAGACCGTAGCTAATTGGGTGAATTGGAAAGTATCTCCAAGGATTTGAAATCACTTAAAAAGCTATCTGAAAGTATGCAGTGGAAATGTATTGTTGAAATATGTTAGCTTTGCTTCATTTTAGGCAGTATAAGATTCTTTTGAAGGTAGGGCGTTGAGAGCTATCATAGAAATTAAACCTTGAATAGTCTATTATCTTCTAAATTACCTAATAAAATGTATCTAGGTTCCCTTAAAACAATATTTAATTTGAAATACATTTTCCAAAGCCTTCCTATGCTTAATATACTGTGAAATTTAATTAATTAAAATTTCAATTATTTTGGAGCAGTGCAAGATGCTACAGAGAAGAGAAAGATTGGCTTTGACTCTGGCTCAGACTAAAGCTCCTTGACGGACAGAGCTGCCAACCATTCCTTTGAATTTTGGGCCCCTTTGCCTTTTATCTGAGTAAATTAGCTTATCCGATACATCAAGGATGTTTCACCATCAGCCACCGAGGAGGAGGCAGCTCTCGTTAGCTTGTGCTTCTTCAGAGCGAAGATGCGATGCTGCTTCTGATGCCACTGCATAATTTAGCAACATTTTTTCTGCCACTTTCATTCAATTTGCACCCGACAAATCTTCGGGGCGGGCTCTCACTCATTGAGGTTTCGACTGCTTTCGCACTTGGCCCTGTTGTTTGAGGGGCTTGAGCTTGCAAAAAGGGCTAACTTGCTGCTGTCGACACCATGAAAAATTCACTTAAATTGTAATTTACTTGCAGTTGCTCTCGGTAACCTTTTGCCTTACGTACTTCACCACCCCCTCTTCTAGATAAATCTTTTCCGTTGTCTGCGGATGTCTGGGCCTGCCTGCCTTGACTGCCTGCCTGACTGCCTTGCCTGCCTGCCACATTGTGCTCTTCTTGATGCTCAAAAATTCCTTTTGAGAAATTGAATCTCTGGCATGCCGGACCAACACGAATCCAGCAATCCCAATTCGTAGTCCCAATCCCCCATGTTTGTTTATCCACGCGAGTGTTCCTGCTGACTCCTTCGTCCGCGTCCCTTCCATTCCGTCCAATTCCTGTGTGTGCTCGTGCATTTGTCTCCGCTGCCATAAGCACCAATGGGATTTCTGCTGCTTATCTCATTTTCAGCATATTTTATCAAAAACATGATGATATATATATATATATATTTCACGCTCTGTGAGCGGAAAGTCGCCCCGTCGGCCCTCAAGTATTTTACTCTAATTTTGACTGCCGACTGACGGCTTGATTGACTTAAAGTTAAGTGTTTGACAGGAGCAAATGCTTATTTATTGTCTAAGCTAATATTGTTTGAAATGAAGCTTGTTTATTAGGAAGCTATTTAATTGATATTTTATGAAGCTTTAATATATTTTGCACTGATAATTTGAGGTAATTCAATCGTGGCTTAGGCGTTTAAGAACAATAAATATATAAGACCGTATTTCATTCATATTTTTCGAAACACTTTTAAATTGATTGCTTATTGGAAATTTAATTTATGAAAAGGAATTTTCTTTTGTAGTTTTGACACGGTAGTGCATATGTACAGGTCACATTTTTTTTTTAATTCTGATCGTGGCAAATGTTACAAATATAAGTAACAATATAGTATACATACTTTCTCCCACTTACGAAACCAAAGAGTCCGAATTACTAAATATCTAAAGCAATGCAATGAAACAATGCAGTGTCATAACCCCGTAACAGTACCAGCTTTTTTTTTAGGTAGGAATACCAACATATACCTTTTCTACTTATTTTTATACAAATTAGCAACTTAGTCTAACGAAGGTTCCAAGTCTTGGTGTTTCCATAAACTTTTAACAATTTTTCAATGACAAAAATTCCACTTTACAGATTACAAAAACCACGGCATGCTTTGAGGCGTTGCCCTGACCAGAGAGAGAACAAACCTCTGCAAAATCCGATTAAAAATTAGTTTGTTTTGGACTCGCCAAAAATTTCAAAAGTCAACTTTACACACACGCCAAAGAAGCTGCTGCACATACACTCCCTCTCTCTCGATCACGAATACTCGTATATAAAAGTCACTTAAGCGCACAATCTGTCAGCCATTTGACCAATTAAAAGTTTTAGCCCTAATACGCTTCATTTGATAAAGTTACGCACACACACACTGAGAGTGGGCGGAGTGCACCAATAGTGAAATTATAAAGGAGAAAGAACAACTTTGGGGGGAGTGGCCATAAAAAATACAAGAGAGCCAGAAATAAAAAGTTTCAAAGGCAACTAAAAAAGCGGAGACAAGCGCAAGCGACGGGCACAACAACTTTTGTTGCTTATTGAAATTTATTGAGATTTTATACATAATCTGTGTGCCCCGCACAAAAACGAAACTTTCTTTCTTTCGACCAGCTGTCAATCACAGTGCAGGCAGGCGGCAGGCAGGACGACACCCTCCTGGCGAATCTACAGCGGATTCAACAGCAACCTTCATCCTCCAGTGACCAATAAAAACGACAGAGGCGCAAAAAAACATTTGATGAAATGCCGTGACCGAGACGCTGCCCATGGACGAGGTCGTCATCTGTCCAGGAAATAAGCGCCAATTATGCCACCAGCAAATGCGTTTGGACTCAGGTTTTTAGGTTCAGGTTTTAGCTACGTTCAGTTCAGTTCTGTTTAGCTTTTTCGCAGCAGGAAGCCGGCGGAAAGACGGCCATCAGCTGGCCGGCCAGTTAGCGCCACCAGAATTCATTTCGTTTCGCTTCTTCCAATTTCAATTTCAATTTGCTGCACGCTGAAATGGCCATGTCGTCGTCCTCATCCTCATCCCCATTCCGATTCCCATTCCCATTCCCAACTCCACATCCATCCTCGTCTTTATCCCCTTGGAAGAAGTCCTCAAACCGTGGCCGTTTTCTTTGGCCCCTGTCTCTCAAAAGCGTTTATACACTGCGGTAAAAAATGGTTTCTATTGAATTCTATAATTCAAATCATTTGAAATATATAGCAAGGCAAGGTACAAGTGGGTGCAAAGGTAATATTTGTCAAGGAAATGGGTAGCAACTTCTGTAGAGTTCATTTAACATACAGTTTTATGCGTAAGACATAATTATTTAAGGAAAAGATAGCTATATGTAACCTTTAGTAATAATATTTTCAATGTTTATGCTTTGTATTGCCTGAATTATGACTTCAATTTTCCCGCAGTGCACATATCTCCCTGCTTTTTTTCCGGGTGCATGCCGATGCGGGGGAATATCTGCTTGACCAAGCGCACACGGGACCCGGCGACGAAGTCTCGGGAGTGGGGGAGGTTGTATCATTTTGTACGCACTTCCGCTGGCTCGTAAAGGGATTTTCCTGTATCTTGCATCCGGCCCGCTGCTGCTTCTGTTCCTGCTACGCCGCCTGCTCCTGTTCCTGCTCCTGCTCCTGTCCCTGCTCCTTGTCCTTGTCCTTATCCTCGGTTGCTGTTGCTGCCTGTCATCTTGCGCCAATGGGTCATCCATCTCCCATTTTCTTCCTTTGGTCCGCAGGCCGCAAATGTTTTATTTATGTGTGGACAACGACGACGACGACGACGACGTTGGCGGCGGCAAAGTTTTACTTAAATATGCGTGGCTGTGGGCTCGGAATCAGGTGTGTACGGCCCCCGACTCCTGGCTCACCTTTCTCCGGGCCAGACATGTGTGATTTCAGTCTTTGATTGAGTGGTGTTGTGCGCTCCCAAATCCGCAAAATAGATTTCCCAATTGACACATTTTTATCCTTTGCTCCCTTTGCTTGGTGTTTTTTTACTTTGTTTTGGCACGTTTGGTTTCAGGCCTGGTTAATAAGATTTTAATATTTATAGCAACGAAGAAGAGAACAATGGCGTTTTCCTTTCTCACTGATTGATAAATCAAGGGAAAAGGTATTTAATTAGATTTATCTACTGGGAAATACCTTCTTACTTTCTTGGGATTATTTTTAATAAAATTTATTGGCCTGATATTGGGTTTTAAATCATATATTTATTATCTAGATAATTTTAGCTTTCTTCCGATTAAGAAATCAACTTGAAATACATTTAATTAAATCGAATAAACCGCCTTAGAGTTGAAGAGCCTGAAGTATAATGACAAGGAGGTGGTCTTTTATCGCCCCAGCGTTTATTCATTCAATTCGCGCTCAACACCCTGAGCACGCCCCTCTACTTCTACTTTATTTGCTTTGTTGATTGTCAACATCAATTATTTAACTTTGGCCTAAAACTCCTTCGAGCCGTTCCCACACCATTTCTGATCCCTTCGTGGGTCTATTTAAAAACAGTCAAATAAGCGCACATAAAACTTATCACGCCTGAATTTGTCAGCACAAAAGCCAGCGTGAGGACGAGGACCCCCGAAAAGCAACCCTTTTTTCCGACTTTTACGCATCCTTTTCTTCCTGCTTTTCCCTTTACTTTTTTTTTTTTTTTTTTGCCTCGTATTTCTTTCTCTTTTTTCCTTTTTTTTCGGTTGCCAGTTAGTTGGAAAATTTGTCGCGGCTTCGACGCTTCGCACTTCATTTTGTGTTTGTCTTGTTGAATGCTAAATGCAAATGCTTTGCATACTTTATGCCGTTTTCTACGCTTTTTTCACACGCAACAGAGCGGGTTGGGGTTTCGGCGGTTTTTACCCTGGAAAAATGGGTAAATGGGAGGAAAACAGGGAGCGGTGGCAGTGGCGGCCACTTAAGACAAATTGCGTGGGCCAGCAACAAAGGGAGAGAGAGAGAGAGTGAGCCCATGGGTAGCTCTGTATAAAATAGGCAAGACTCTGGCTTGGTTGTATAAGAAAAGAAAAACAGAATATAAACAAATTCACTCTCACTCATTTCCGCGCCATTCAAAAAGTTCATACACAATAAGCAATAAGTATAACGCCAGAAATCTGCAAGGCAAAGAAGCAAAGGGTTCTTCTCCCATCTTCGTTCCCTGAATTTTTCTTCTTTTCTTTTTTTTTTCTCTCTGAGAAAACTTTGAGGAGCTCACTTTTTTATGGCGCCCACTTGAGCTCTCGAGTATTTCACGCCGATTTCTGGCCATGATTTTTTTTCGGAATCTGGCATAGACAGCGGTTCGGTTTGGTTTGGCCCGAAAAACTTATTTTCTTTTGAATATTATGGTTAATTTTCTGCGGCTTCAAAACTTTTCGAGTGGCCAACTTTTTGCCAAGCGCTTTGTGAGTAATTAAGCAATTATATAATCGTTGTGCCACATCAAGTATCCGCCATGTGTACGCGCTGGGCAATAAATATTACCAATTTCCCTTTGCCCTGCACGGGTGTCTGCCCGACCTGCCTGCCTGCATGCATGCTGAGCCTCGGTCTGGTTTCCACATCCATGCATAATACGACTTTATGGCCAAGGCAAACTCATCGGCGCAATAATCCTGCCTTGCCCCTACTAGCACTTACACTGTGAGAAAAACTATGAAATTAAGCAGGAAGTAACTAGAAATGGGAGAGGTTTCTGGAAGTTCTATAACAATGTCCATACTTGGGAATGCAGCCTCTTTGTTGGAAGATCGTATTTTGCTTTGATCCGAGCTAACAATAAGATGAGTAACGCCATGCAACTTCTTTGCTCTAGAGACTGGATTCGCGGATTTTCTTTTAAAGCCAAAGAGAGAAAAGAGTGCTCTAGAGGCAACAGCTGACTCTGTGGGCACACATATTCTCAAGAATTCTAGATCTATACGCACACATACGCATCACTTGCTTGAATTTTAGTATCTCAATTCTGTGAGAACGAAGAGAGCGCCAGCACTAGAATTACTTGCATATGACCATTCAAATGTATGGTCGTTACTTATCTTGTTATTAGAAGATCTTTGTCCTAACTGTATCTCTGTATCTCAACTCTTTCCTTTAAATTTTGCTCGTATTGTTTTTAGAATATTTTTAAGAAATCAATCTATTTTTATTTTTTTTCTGCTTAAAAAATTTCTCCTTATTTAATTTTTTTTTGTGTGTAGCCTTCGCCATGTGTGTGGGTGGGCGTGGCAAATGGCTGTCATGTGGTTTTATTAGAAATTGTTATCGCAGCGCCTGTTGCAGCTTTTGCCCCTAGCTCTAGTCCTGCTCTAGCTCCTGCTTTTACACTGCACTCCGCTTGCAACGAGCCGTGGCGCTTAAGTTTTGATTTTTATCTGCATGTGGAGTGGGCGTGGTAGCCGGATTGGCATCGGGATCCTTAGAGGCCGTGAGAGGCCCGGCTTATTGCTCCATTCGCTATTCGCTTGGCGGCCACAAGTGCTTTGTTATCTGCGGAATTAAAAAAACGTCGCCATATTGCCGGTGGCTGGCTGCCAGGCGAAGCTGCTACTGCTGCCGCTGCTGCTGCTACTTTGAGTGCACTTTTAGTGCCATAAATCAGAAATCGGTCCTGCGGCTGCTGCAAGTTTGTGCTGTATTGAATAGCCGTCCTGTGCGTGTGGTTCGGGGTCCGCTTTTATTATTGTAATGTAAATACAAATTTATATTGGCATCGTAAAGGTAAGGCCAGGCAAGAAAAGCCCAAGCGAAAGGGAATCCTTTCGGCGGAGCAGCTCCTTAAGTGCACACACATTTACGGCATTTGGAAACCCCGCAGCAGCAGCAGCAACAGCAACAGCAGCAGCAGCCGCAGCAGCATATACGCGGAAATCTCCCGGCCAAAGCAATCGCATTTCCAATGTCAATATTTGTATTTGCTTTCTATGCGAATGCGAATCCTGGGCTGTTATTGTTGCTGCTTTCCTTTTTTATGATTTTGAATTTTATGTTTGGCATTACCGAGAGCGACAAAGCCATATGATGAGAAGATAAGGGTAAAGGTACAATGGGATGTGAGTAAAAGTAGAAGATTGGGCTTTAAATGGAGGTAGGAATTATAGAAGTCAATTTAGTATATTATTATACTTTTCTATATTACTATACCTTAATAGAAACGATGTAACTAAGATTGTTCTTATAATAACAAAGAAATTATAAAGATAAACCTACACTTCTTTTTTTAATTACTTAAGTGAACCCTTTCCTTTTGATTTCTGTTCAAAAATGAATCATTTTCCTCTACGTTTCTCACAATTTCCCCCACTGTCTCTCGCATACACACCCACCTTGTTGCATGCCACACCCACATATACCAGATTACTTCACCTATTCATTTTATTGTTGGCTACACTTTGATGTCATTAAAGCATCATCCTGTGGCGACCTTTATCTACCCCAGATTAGATTTGTTGGCTTCCTTAAGAGGGCCAAAACTCGAGTTGGGGTTAACTAGCCCCAATCAGGACTAGGAGCAATGGCCATAACCACAAAAGAGCCGCCGACAAATCCACACGGCTAGACAAGGGAAGCGCATTAACTATTCGCTGCGCCATAAAAATTATGAGACTTTGGCCTACTTTCCATGGAACCGAGAGGAACTCTTTAATATATTGCTTATAAAAATATGAGAGAATATATGCACACGTAAGGCGAGTAAAAATTTTATGCCAACACGGAACACGACGACACCTTCTTCTTCGATGTGTAATAAAGAGAATTGTAAAGACGGCGCCCCAAAACCGAATCATAAACCAGAATAATAATTACCCAAAGCTTTGCGAGAGAACCCCGTCTATAAGGAGGACATGGAAATTTATTGATGTCTCCGTATGTGAGCCTAGGACTCGCCGCCCCACCTCCTTCACGTCCTTCACACACTTGAAGCCCTGAAGCGCGTGTTGAGCCTTCGAGGCCATAAAAAGTTCACATAATAATGTCAAATGAGTTACAACAAAAGCCAGCGACGAAGACGACGACGTCGAGAAAGGGTATTGGGGGTGGAAAGTGTATGTAAAGGATGGGTATTTGGGCATGTCCCCCGGCACCCCTTCCACCCAACCAGAGATGACTGTATTAGGGATGCCATCCGCGCCAGTCCTTGCGGTCGTTTGCAGTTTTTATTACAAATTTATAGGCACACATGCAAATAAATCGCAGCGCCCCCAAAAGCCTTTTTTGTCTAAAGGTGTCTTACGACACTAACAAAAAATGTAGGGTCTTCATTTTATGAGAATTTAAATGATAGCTTCTATTCTTCTTTAGTTTATAAAGTAAAGTTTCCTGTAAGAAAAATTAGACAATAAATAATTTCTAAAGCTCTTATTTATCCTTGTCATAAGTCATATTACAAGTCTTATTACCTAGTGTTCTTTTTTTTCCTGTGCATGAAAAACTTTCACCCCGCCGTTGTCAGTGCGTTTCGCTTTCAATTGAAAAGTTTTTGCAAATTTCATAATGCTTATTTGGCCAATGTGTTTGTTCTGGCCCAACCCTTTTGCTTGCCGAAAGTTTTCCACTGTTTGTGTTTGTGTCTCAGTCATCGTCGTCGTAGTCGGTGGTGTGTTTGTCTTTTGCAGTTTTTGGTCAACAAGTTTCCTTCGCATTTTCGGCGAGCGCACACCTGCCGACAAGGACAACAAAGGCCCGGCAGCATGAGCATGGAGAGCTGGAGGAGGAGATGCCTGGGCGACATTTAAGCTCATCTAATGCATGTGTCCGTTTGTGTTTGTTGTGTCCACATGCGACAACACCAGCCAGGACAACGACAACTTCCATCGAAGCACGAAGGACATCTTCCGTTTCGGTCTGCCATGATTCAGCAGAGAAAGCAATCTTTCTGTGCTGCACACGGCGTGAAAATCGCGAAAATAAATATTGAACTGTAAAGCCAAAGTCAACGTTGCCAAGGATGTGTTTGGTGTGTGTTGTGTGTGTGTGGGTTCTCCCGTCGCCGGCTTCCTTGGGGGGCTGTTAAGGGTTAAAGCCGCTTTCCACCAGGCGCACCTGGTGCCCCGGTAAGTCCTGCTTTGACTACGCTCCCCTGCCAGTGCTAAAAGTGTCCCGCAGTAATTGGCTTGTTTGCAATAGGGCTTTCATTCAACTTTCCATCGATGTTCGTTGAATTTTTAGAAAAGTGCAACTAATAAGGATTAAAGCGGACAGAGAGCTGTTTCTGGCCGAGGAGTTTTTTTTTAATTGAAGCTAAGGATTTCAGGAATTTTATTTAGGTTTTGATTTTATAAACTTTCCCTTTTATATTTAAGTCACAAAGCTACACTAAAGTCACGGGTATTTTCTCCTTTTAATTATTTTAAAATCACTAGATTCAAGCATCCCTTTCTCTCCACTTTTCGATTCTTTCCGGGAAATGTTTCGTCTTGAAATTTTAACGAGACACCTGGGAATTGCATCATTTCGTGTCATTTCTTTTCACTGCCACCCACTCTGAACCCACCATTGTGTGTGTTGTCCTTGTTGTCCTTTGTGTGCAACTATAATAAATAATGCTTGCTGGCCCCACACTACCACCCTCTGGTAATAGTAAGTAAAACGCACGCTTGACAAGCAGAAGAACAAGGAATCACAGAAGAAGAACAAGGCAGCAGCAGCAGCAGGAAGGACGATGTCTAGGAGGACCTCCAAGACTTAAGGCCGCAGGGCAGCACGAATGAAAGGACAAGTAGCAATGGGGCGTTTCGCAACGCCTTAATTGAAATTAATGTATATCCCTTTTCGATGGCCACACATATGTGTATGCACGCCGTATATAAATAAATATATGCACTCGAAGAAAGTTTAAGATAGTGTTCTTCTTTAAATGTTTGTCCTTCGAGCCGGATGAACCTATTTTGGTTTGAGAACATTTCTACGATTCTACTTCATTTTATTCGGTTGTTGCGCTTTTACCTCGTTAACCACCCAACAGATTTAGACGAAGACGTGGTCCTCTTGCTGCTCTTTTTAATATATAATATTTATCTATTTTTAATTAAGCTACAATTCCCTAACCAATACCATATTTTCGCCGAGTGCTCTTGGCCCATTCTTGTACTTGTACCTCTCCTCCTACTCTCATTGTGGATAGTTTTTGTCTTGTGCTTGTTCCGGCCAAATTGACTTATGCCACAAGCAACAAGCAGCTTGTTAACTGTCTTGCATCCCCGGCTAACAACAACAAGCCGCACAGCAGCAGCAGCAACCACCCCACACCAAAAAATCCTTATTTTATTTGCCGCTATTCTTTGGGAGTTGCGTGCCCCGAATAGTTTGGACACGCACACAGAGGAAGCGGGAGCCATGGCCTCACAAAATATAATATTATATATATTTTCCGTTTAACGGCTGTTTTGTGCTGCCGTCGGCCGTAAACAGGGGAATAATTAGCCGTTAGCCTTTTGTTGTTATGTCAGAGAGAAGGACCTAATGGGCCAACGCAATTTTGATTTTAAAAGATGGTCATGCGTGCATGCCTAATGTGGCAAGGTCCTTGCTCCATGCCATATCCATGTGCCGCCTTTTGCAATCCCACTAAATAACTATAATTTTTAACGCCTGTTATGGAGCCCAAGAAAAAAACACGGAAGAAGCGAGCAACAAAGCCAGGAATCAAAGCGCCAGCCAAAAGGACAACAAAAGGCGATTTCCTTGGTGGATTATTGGGTGCACCCAGTGATGGCAGATGAAGGAAGTATGAAAGACTTTCTCAGAATTATTAATACAGAGAGAAGAAATTACTTATAGTAATCCAGCTTGGAAAAAAAAACGGAGATTAATTAAATATAACTTATTTAAAAATATAAATTTAAGATAAACTATTAAACGATATAAAACTACAAGGTATTTTTTAGTTGAAACCATTTTCCATATTTTTTTTGTTGCTCCCCATATTTTGCGCGTGGTTAATGTGCATTGTACCACGGATATTCGGTCTTGGCTTCGGGATTTCCCCCACCGACCGTCCCCAGTCTCCACCTGAGTTTCCCTTTTAATTTCTTGAAAAGGTTTTTCTTCCCTTTTGTTGTTCTTGCTTATTACGCATCGCACAAAGGCAAATATTGAGTGGAATGAGTGGAAAAGCAGAAGAACGAACTACTGCCTGCTTTTAGCTCGCTCACTCGCTCGCTTCTCGCTCCTTTATATGAATTACAATAATAAAGAAAAAGGAAAATGCCAGGGAAAACGCATATCAAAAGTTTGGGGCCAAGGCAGCCAAATAAAATCATAAAAATTACAAAAGGTATGCAGGGGAGTTCGGGTAGGAGGAGGTGGAGTAGAGCAGACAGCAGTAGCAGCTCACGAAATGCGTTCAAGAAAAATCACCGTAATAAAGCCAAGCGTCTGGGGTCTTCCCTGGCTGTGTGTGCTTGTGTATGTTGCAAATAAAACAATTTGAGTGGAAATAAAAAATAAAACAACCTGGATCCAGGGCTGATGGGTTAAGGAGGGAGAGAGTTGGGCGCTTAACACAACACGCCCCAAAAACTGTAAGCGTGGCGCAATCCTTTGTAAGGAGCAACAGCAGCAGCAGCAGGAGCAGGATCCTCAGATTCTCAGACAGACAGACAAACATTACTCGGCAAACAATGCGTTGTCCTCCTCGTCGCGGAGTAAAACACAGCTTAAATTATTAATAAGAAAGCATAAGGAAAACAAATGCGAGTGTATGCTGCCGGGCAGCAGAAGAAGATGGAACAAGGCAAGATAAAGATGTTTCCAAAAAGAAAGAAAGTGTATCTGCACCAAAGGAAATAATCATAGATTTCGATGAAGGTTTTAAAAGGAATATATTATATATAGAATATATTCAAATATTCCAACTACAGAGAATACATTAGCTCGAAAGAAAACATTGCCTAGTTATGGGGGACTCTTTTAATTTATATTTTATTCTGCTTAGCTCTCAGTGTAACCCCATCAGGAACGGAAACATTTCCTGGCTCGGTCACCGGTTTCTGCCCTCTGTCTTGCCCTTTAAGTTCGCGGTGCAACGGTCGGGATAGTGGGTAAAATAGGGCGTGGCAGTGGATGGCGAGATGGTGGACTCTCATCATCACCATCTTCCAAGCTGGCAAAGGGAATAGCTGAGCACACCTGAGTGGCTGCTGGACAAGCTGCTTCTGGATGGGATACCGGAAGTCCTTAAGCTTGAAGGCCTTTGAGCTAACTTACGTCAGCCCAAAGATTTGTTTATGCGTTCCTAATCTTCTAAACCTAATCTTGAGGAAAATAGTTTAGCAATCGATAAGGTGAAAAATCAAACAGAGAAAGAAAGCCTTTAATTATTAAGGTAGACTTTATTTTGATTTACGGTTGGCCATTACATTTTGCCAATTAAATAGCCTGGAAATATGAGAAATATTTATGCTAGCTGCATTTATTTTTTATTTCCACAAATTTCACTGGTCAAGTAAATAAAAAGCCAGGTCCACATTTATCAGCAATTCGAGCATTACAAACTAAATTAAATTCTTAAAAAAAAGAGAAAAAGAGCCAGGCTACAGGCCCAACCCCTCTCGTATTCTACCCCATAAAATCCAGATTTTTTTTTCATTGTCTTGTGCATTTCTTTTGTTATTAAATATTATTTTTCCAGCCTCACCTTTACACGATATTTTTTTAAACGCCTTTTTTATGGCCTATGAAGATGGCCAAGCTCTTCCCCTTGTTTGGGGGGAGGGGGGACCATTGGCCATCCCCTCGTGATTTATGCCGCGCGGTCAAGTGTAAGTTCCACCGCTGGCACCTCGGGGCAGGAAATTGGGTTTAACGGCGGCGGCAGTCAGCGGGATCCTGGCAGCTCGTTTAATTTCAGCCAATTTTTTTTTTTTTTTTTTATTCCCGCCGCCGACGTTTTATTAAATATACCTTCCTTCTTACCACCCGGTTTCCCTTTTATTTTTTTTGTTTTATGAACTGGTTATCAACGGACTACTTTGCGTGTTGCGATTTGCCTTAATTAGTCGGGATATTAACCGAACTGAGCCGGGTTGGTTTTCATAATTGTGAAAGCCTGTCAGCGGTTAAGCTGCAGTGGCATTTCTCTCGCTCTTCCATTTTTGTTTGTTAATAAATCACGATTTATTGGCTACTCATTAACCTTTGAGCTGATGGATAATGAAAGAATGCAAATGAAGGGACACTCTGTGATTGTTTTTTAATCGCCATGTGCAGTTCGGGGTGTCGGAAAATAATGAGAGGGCAGTCAGTGGGTTTCGAGTTGCACAGCACAACACATAATTTTCAGCATACTTGCCTCAATAATTGTTGTGAATTTCTGTTTGACAATATATCCCCTGAATTCCACAAGAAACCGCACAAAGGAAAAATCTCTGGCATAAAGCAAATTTGTATTTGTCCTTTGAAGTGACAAACACTTTTGCTTATATCTTTTTGTGGGTTTGTGGGCAACAGCAACAGCAGCAGCAGAAAACCATTTAATTTTACAGAAAGCCGAGAATGTACACTGCAGGCTGTGGCGTGTCATTTATAAAACTGTCAAGGATATAAAGGAAAGGGGTGGCAAATTAAAAGAGCATTTAGTAAGGCCTGAGACCTTGAGAATTTAATCATAGTTTTACTTAAATTGTATTTAAAAATCCTTGATAATATTGAATAAAATTAAATGTACTTTATAGGGATACAAATACTGATGGTCTTCATATAATATTCACATCGAATTGGATAGCAAAAATATCCTGTCAAAACTGCAGGCGACGGCGTGTCATTTATTAAACAAACAACAGCTGACAAAGAACAGAAAAAGGGGAACAAATTAAAAGCGCATTTATATTGGTTAAGCCTCCCGTTTGTTTTATTTATACTTTTGTCTTTTTATTTTGTTTTTTTTTTTTCGACCATTCTTCCCCCCTTCCGATTGCAAGAGTTCTTTTTTAAAGGACTTCACCCCCGCTAACGAGCGTCCATTATGCAAACAATAAGCACAAGCTTCCTTTACAGATAGCAGCAGCAAACCGACCACAAACAAACGGAACGAAACGCATGAAAATATCCCTTCTTGCTGGACGATGACGACGAGGGAAATATATTGCGCATACGCCACGCATCCTGCGAGTGGCTTTCATTCAAAAATAGATTTATGTGTGGCATTTAAGCGGGGGGAGCGGGCGGGCAAGGAGACAACAAACAAAATAAAAGGGACACAAACAAAATCAAGAAAAATGTGCTGCAGCATTTATCAAACGTGACGCCGCCCGTCGCCATCCGTGGGAATGTTTGAAAACTCCGCTACGTTTTTCCTTCACCGAAAAACTGTGCTTGACATCATTATTCTTCAACAATGTGCACTGCATTTTGGTATCATTAAAATGTGATCACTTCGCATTAAAGCCGTAGTCAAATGAGGGCGGGAAAGGAGGCTCAGCGTAGGAAGAGAGAAGGTGTGGCGGCGGGGCGCCATCTTGGGGCAGCAACACACAGCAACAACAGCGATTTGATTTAGTGCCGCACATTACTTCACGTAAATATCTGCCTTGTTGCAGGGGGTTGCCTTCATCATGGCTGTACGAATATGTATATATGTTTTGCAATAATGTCAACAATAGACCGAAGCTCGTTGACATGTGTGTGTACACAAGGCGAAAAACTTATAGATCCTTTTGATATAGACAAATTGAGAAGTATATAAAGGAATTTTGTTTGCAAAATACTAATACTTAAAACTTGCCGAAAATAGTTTAAAATTACGAGACAAGTACTAAGGATATAATGTTGAAAAAGGAGGTTAATTTCCCTATAAATAAATTCTGCTTCTTTCTTAACTTTTAAGAAATTGAAAACCTTTTCATTTTCCAACAAACTCGCATTATTTTTCCCAGTGCTCGTTTGCTCTAGTTTTGACTGGCAACATTTACATTTAGCATTTTGCCCCACTTGTTGACTTTCTGCCAGCGGGTTCCACACACACATCCAGCCGATTTGCATGATTTTCGCATTTATGCGCTTAATTTACTATTTAATAATAGCAGGCAAACAAATGTTTTAAGTGGCGAGGAGTCATAGAGAGCAGAAGGTGTGGTACAAAAAGGATATAGGATGGGATGGATAAGTGTAATAAGCTTTTGGGATCAACTTACCTTAACTCCAATGTGAACCGTTGAAAATTCTGATTTGTGTATTGAAGGAATCGGTATCGGTAATTGCATAGGAAGGGGGCAGGACATCATGGTCGCTACCTGTGAATGCAAACAGAGAGAGACATAGAGACTTGTTAGGCGGATATTGGATTTGGAATAGTAAATTATGATGGGAGGAGAGAGTGTATGAGAGTGTAAAGAGCTTAATTTACTTTTATTTGAATTAGTTTTTTGATTTTATAAAGCAGATATTGATTTTATTTCCCTTAAATTCACCTTAAAAATCAACAATTAAATTACAAAGTCACAAGGCTGCCCTTCTTTGTATTAAGAGCATTGTTTCTTTCTTAAGAATAAAAGTATTTAAGCTTATTCCTGATAATCAAAAACTTCAGATTAAAGCCAACAACAACAAAACACTTGAAATTATTTGCTGGCACACAAAAAAAAAAAAAACAAAAATATAAAATTGAGAAACTTTATCAAAACTGTGCACACAATTTATTCCCAAGAGCATCTTTAATCCCTTTTAATAAACAACTTTGAGTAGTTGCCATAAAAACATTTATGTTTACTGAAAGGCAAGAATTCGTTTAAACTTTTTTAGTTTCGCTCGCTTTTTTTTTTAAGACAAAACTTTTAAGGAGATATAAAATGAGACTTAGAAAGCCGTTAAAAATTTATTTAATCTGAGCTTACATACAAATAATGTAAAATGCAAGCAGATTGTGTTTATCAATGCAAAAGCTACTGCTGTTTTTCCCCACCTTTATTTCATTTTTTTTTACCATTTCCCCCCCAGAAGTTCTCCATTGGCATTGCAATTTTTCGCCTTTTCAATTTCGCGCCTTTTAATGGCGGCCAACACAGGAACCGTTTCCTCCCCACCCTCACATCCTTTCTCCTTGATGAACACGCACACACACACACACACATACGAATCACGACCGCATTGCATTTCATTTCATTGGAAAAGGGGCGAAGGAAAGGCAGGGGGGCGTGACCAGCGTTTCATTTGGCGCCCATCATCATTGTCATTTCCGCTTTTGCGTAACGATGTCAACGTTTTTGATGGCTTCATTTCGTTGCGAGCTGCACTTTGCTTTTCGTTTTTCATTTTTCATTTTCGTTTTCGTTTCGGGCGCCAAATAAATCATAACCCAGCAGCCTCCTCCTCACCAGATCTGGCCCCCTTTGGCTACGCTTTTCTTCCCCTCCTTCCGGCTGGACTGCACTCGCGCCTTTCTTTCCGACCAATAAAAACTTTTCGACTTTGTCATAATACGAGCAAAAAAAAAAAGAAGAATAAAAAGCTGCGAGAATAAAGAGCAGCGGCAAATAGTGGCAAGGCAACCAGCAGCAACAATAAATACAAAGTAAATCACAGAAGGCGAGAATAGGCAGTGAGAGAACGAGTAGGGAATTGAGGATATAGAAACACGTTGAAAAAATATATATTAAATATAAAGCCACAAGCCCTGCAGCTAATAATAATAATAATATATTAAATATATAATAAATACTACACAAAATTGAAACGGAAAATTATACAAGAAGAAAAAAAATATGACATTATATTACTATTATATTACATTACATTAGTTGCAGCTAGGATCTTTTGGGATTTTAGTAATTAATTAATAATTAATTTGGGATTACTCTTAATAAATTTCCTGTAAAGTTCTCGCGCTTCTTATTCGTATTTTTCTTTTTAAATCCCACACGATCAAATACATTAACTATATTACAATACCTCAAAATCATAACTCTATACATAATAATATAACCTGAGCTGAAGGCCCTCGAAGCGTACTTTTCCCGCTAGCTCTTAATTTTTTATTATTTGTAGGGTCTTCATAAATAAAGACAATAAATAAGCTAACAAGCTAAAAGATTATCTTCACTATACAAAAATGTATTATATTCCTTTTATTTACCAATAATATAGGTCACAATTTTTGTTTACAGTGCAAGGGAAATTGTTGAAAATTAAAATGGCATGACAAAGTGGCGAATGTTGTCAAAACTTTTGCATTGGCGTAGCATTCGGGCCAAGAAACAACGGCAGCCAAGAAGAAAACGGACAATGTGTTATGGCCAAGGCGCGAAGAAAAAGGGACACGGACACGGAAGCACACTGAACGTCATAAAAATAGTTGCATGCCGACACTATTTCAATTTCCGGCCTCGATTTAAGTGCGGTGACTGCTTCTGGTTTTGTTTGTCTGCTCTCGCCTTTCTTCAGAAACCCTGTCCCCCCTTTTTTTCGATTTCTCCCCAGCAATTTGTGTTCAAATAAAAATTTCTGGTAAAACATTTAGGCAAACAATTTTCCTATCGCATTACACTTGTCGGCAAACGAGCAGCACTCCTCTATCTTCCACACACAACTTGGGGGGTCCTAGCGCGGCATGAAGCGGCACGTGTTTTCGGTTATTTTCCTCAGCCCCAAACCATCAATGAGTTGTCAATGGCATCGATTACCAAAGACAAATTCTTCTAGGCATCATAACAAAACTATTTATGTCTCACTTTGACTCGGCGGCACCTCAAGCTACACTCAAATAAATACATTTTAAATAGAAAAGTGGAAAAATAAACAGGGGAAAAATAATGAGAAAAGCGTGAAGTAGTTGCAATAGAGTGATTTTGAAATTCCCAAGTACGATTTCAGCGAAGACCGTTAGAAAAATTAGTACTAATGAATGCCCTTGGTTTTTCCTACCAATAAAGAAGCATAAAGAATAAAGAACCTACTAACTACGAGTATAAGCATAATGAAAAAGGGGAATAAAATATTATATATATTTTTAATACAATTCTATTAAATTATTTATATTTATAGTATCCCTAACTTTATTATCTTTATTTTTAATCTATCTCAGCATGCGCTATCCTACTAAAATACCTAAAATATTTTCGATAGGATCATATATTTTTCTTGTGTAGTCACTCTGTATCTCCCTATCTCCTTCCGTTTCACTGTCTGTCAGCCGCCTGTCAGTTTGTTTACGCATTTCACAGCAAATTGCTTTAAGTGCTACAAAAGTGTCATTTACATGGGCAGCATGGCAAACTAATTAATAGAATTTCAACTCGTTTTTAGCGTGTTTTACTTAATGTTGTTGTTGCTGGTGGTGCTGATGGCTGGAGCTGGAGTTGCCAGTCGTCATCATTATCAAAAGTAGTACCAAAGTGCAGCGGAGCATGGCTTGGCTTGCATTTTAATGACGACAACAAACGGAAATTGACGTTGCCTGACTGACTTTTTCAACATTGTTGCCGGCTTTTTATGCTGACACGCGACACAACAACGGGAATTGGCGAAAGGAGACTCTGATGGCGGGGAAAAGGGAGAATGTCAAAAGCGGAGAAGCGAAGAAACGGAGAATCGAGAAATCGAGAATTGAGAAATGAGAGAAGGGAGTGGTATATGAAGCTTCGCCAGTCGGCATGTGGCTGCCATATGGACGCTGTGTTCCTGCAATAAATGTTCAACTTTTGAACTTTTACACTGTGAGCAAAAGGGGAAGGCCCCAGAAGTCCAATTTATGGAAATTATAATACATTATTTAATGAAATATTCATTCATTTGTGTGCCAATTATTTAAAATACCAAGAAAAATATAAAACAAATTGTGGTTCAAGGTTTGACTCATTTTTGAGAGTGTTCTTTTTGCCCCAGCTCTCCTCTGCCTGTTCATCAGGGACATTGATGCATGACTCGAGCCGTCTTTAGTCGCCCCACTACGGCACGCCCTCGTCCTGTCGCAATACTACCTCCCATTGGACTGCCCAGCCAGCCACCCACGCGTTAATTTGTCCAGCTTCGTGGTGGACACAACCATGGGACGGCCGGCCCATTCGAGCAGGATAATAAATGTAATATGGCAGCAATGAGAGCGAAACGACGTAACGGGACGGTTGCCGTTGATGCTGCATGCGCAATTAGGCCTGCGGGATAAGGGGCGGGAGACAAAACCGCCCACGAAAACAATGATTAATGAGCAGTTGCAGGCAGCAACAAGAGAAACAACAACAGCAAACGGCAATCATACATCATTCGGTTAAGTTCAGTTGAGCGAAGTTGAAGGCCGAACCAGGCAGTAAACAGCAACGACAGCGGCAACCTGTCACAATTGCAACCTGCAACAAGTTCATGGCATAGTCGCTGACGTAGTGGCGTTTTCCACTTCACTGGGCATGCGCGACGCATCCACACAGCTGCAGGGTATCAAAGCAACAACAGCAGCAGCAGAAGCAAAAGCAATAACTGGCATTGCAGCAGCAACAGCTGTGCCAATCGTGCAGCAAATCAAGCGAACATTTTTGCACGGGGCCATTCACTGAACAAAAATCGAAAGGGAATTTAAATTCTTGTATATTACAGGGTTGGAAATAATGTTGAAGGCAAGGTTTCTATCATTTTGTCCAGGAAAAGGTTGTCAAGCAAAAAGTCAAGGAAGAAACCATCTTTACTCTCTTGCGCTTTGCCTGCAATGTACCAGGCAAGCCGTCACAATAGTTCTTAGCTTTCTCTCTGTAGCGAACGATAGTTTATTTTTAGCCGCAATCTGCGAGAGCAGATGCAATGGAGTTCAGAGCCATTCTATAACTAAGTATTCTTAATTTAGATTTAGTAGATTTTTTCCTTCATGCTTTTCTAGTTCAAATTGAAATAATTTCCTCGTAAATAAATATATCTTTTCTATATTTTTTAACTAAGATATCTTAGTCACTTAACTTACAGAACCAAATTCCCCAACTTAGATAGATTCTTTTTCCCCAAGTGCAAGTTACTTGACGGTATAAAAGGGGAGGAGACGGCCGCGCCCCTGGCACTGATATCGCATACAGCACAAACACAAAGGTGACTGGTTAATGAACAGGTGGCTTTTTGCCCAACCATTGGCCGCTGGTCGCTGACTCAACTCCACTCCAGTCAACTCGACTCTACTCGACTACATTTGGCCAAGAGCATTGAACCTGGTCATGAGTACAATTACTTCCAATCAATTTGCATAATCAATGGAAGAATCTCTTAAATAGATAACAAAACACAATAAATCAGCAATCGATCGTTTTTTTTTTGTGTTTGAATGATTAATTAATGATGCAGTCTACCTTTTGATTTTTGTTTTGTTTTCGCTTTGCTTTGTGGAAGGTGAAGTGCGCGTAAAATAAACGGAAAGTAAAGAGCTTTCAATAAATTTAAGCATCAAGTTAAGGTTGAATTCAATAGAGGTTGTACGAAATAAACAAATAAAAGTTTAAAAATAAGAAGCATAGAAAAGCATTGCTTGGGAATACCTATCCTCGCAACTGAAATAGTGAGAAGTACTAATTTTTAAGCACATGTTTCCGCACAATTTATCCACAATCAACAGATTTTTCACATACAAATTTGCTATCTGCGTTTTACCATGCACTCGATGACAAGGACTGCATCAATCAGCAAGAAGGAGAGCCGCACAAATCGCATTAAAAAGCTCAAATCGTTTAGATTCGTGACACTAAGCAGCCGCACCACAGAGCCCAGAAAACCACCCACAATCCGCAATCACAGCAAGCACAAGCACAAGCACAAGCACAGCCACAGTAACTGCCACAATCACAACCACTGCGGATGCCTTGGCAACAATAACGAAATCTTACCAAGAAATTGTGCAGATTTAGCATGACAAGTGAAAGTAAATAGAGAGAGAGATGGTCGGACGAGGAGAATGATGGCGGGAGCGGCACGGAGCTGGGGCAGCCCTGTGGCCAAGGATTTTCCTCTCGTATTGAGCTGGCACTTTATGCAAAGAATGACGCCCATATTTCACTCACAAAACTCGGTGTTGGCTTAATGCGCTGGGAAAACACGCCGCCGCCGCCGCCAAGAAGTTGCAGTCCCACAACGGGAACGGAACAGAACCAAACTTGTTGCAACACCCAGATCAAGGAAAAGTGAAAAGTGACGGGGACAGGGGGGGAAATGGAATTGTAAGACGAGCGAAATTGAAAAGCGAAATGCGGGCATTTGCATAAATTCAGTTCACGCCAAAAAGAGGGGTGGCGATGATGGCTATTGAACAGGAAGCGACCGTGATAATGATAAAACCGGCAACCAGGGCACCTCGGGCCACAACAGGGTAATAGTGATGCCAATCGGGAGATTTTAAATTTACTAACCTAAATATTTATCAAAATAAATATAATAATTATAATACAGAGATCGCAAGAGCATCGTCATCATTTTAACCAAGTACGCATGCAACCTAGCATTTAGGCAACACGCCACTAGTTAATTTCCTCGCAAACTGTACCTATACTTTTTCCTATCGCACCTACTAACACCTAACCCTAACAAGCACGTGCTGAGTGTACTGGCCGTAATGCATCAACGTCCAATTAAAATATTAACTAAGAGTTTTCACTCCGTAGCGAACAAAGGAGTGCAACAGAAATAATATATGGTTAAAAACTAAGATACGAGCTCTCCTTAATTACTACTTATTATTTTTAGGTTTTAAAACACTTAATATATTGTTTATAAATATTATATTAAATTGTAGTTAAAATTGTATAAAAGGTTCAGCTATTTTTTTGCGAACACATCGCTGTCATCACTGTGGCATGAAAGACGCTCTTGGCCGAGGACAGGTGCGAAATAATAGCCTGCTTTTGTGAGCCATGCATTTTTGATGTGCGAATTGGAGGCGCCAAGTGGTGTGTGTTCGGTGTGTGGGCGTGTCTGAGGACTTAACGGGATCCGTGCAGTGCCTAAAACTATGCAACGCACAAGGAAATGTGTTGAAAATCCTTTTTTGTTAAGGATTTGCCCCGTTGTTGTTGTTGCGGCAGCCCTTTGTTGCTAGTGCTGACGGCTTTTGTTAGCACACATGTGAGTGTGTGTGTGTTTGGGGAAGTGCATGTGTGCGGTTTTGTGCCGCATCAAATTGCATTAGTGTTGAAAGCAGCAACAAAAAAAGGATGCAGCGAGTAAAGCATAGAAAATCCAGTCTTAGTCTCAGTTCGTCTCTTTCTCCATCTCGGTTGCTGTCTCTTTCGCTGCCCCGTCTACTGTATCCCCCCTTCTCCTACTCGTCTCAGTTCTCAGGCTCATCGTCCTTTGTTTGCTTTACATCAGGACATCGTCAACGGATTTCGCCTTTTTGCATTCTGATCTGATCTACCACTCACGCCCTAAACCAGCGCGTCGCCTTTATTTGCCTGGTTGACGGGGGGGCCGGAGGGCTTTGGTAGAAGGGGGTTACAGGAGGGGCAGGGACCAAGGGTGGCAGACAGAGTGTGTGAAACGGCTGTAATGCTGCTACTTTCGCCTGGCTTTGGGTAAGCCTCCTCCAGATGGCAAGGCGGCTCAGTTGGTGCCTGCAAGTTGCAAGTTCCCTGCACTCAGCGAAAACCACAAAATAAATTTGATTGCTAAACATTTTAGTTTGGAAATCTCACTCACAATCTATTCCGCGCTTTGCCTGCAATGTACAAGCAAGGTTTTCCTTAAGGAACTTTTAAAGACTGAAGTCACTCGGGACGATTCCACTGCATGCCCATCTATGATACAAAGTATAGATCTCTTCCCAACTTTAGCCAAGATTTCTCGCTGTGCTGTGACCCTGTGCACGTTGCATTCCGTATGCTGCATGCGAAATCCAAGCAGACTCCCCAAAGTTGGCCGGCAGCAGCATGAGCTACATCATTCATCATTTAGCATTCGTCAGAGGGACTCAGTTGGCATCGCAGTGTGTATGTGTGTGGCGTGTAATTAAAAATGTCAACGCACAATGGGTCTGGGATTGGGTTGGCGCTTAGGTTTTGGGTTTAGGTTTTGGTGTTGGACATGCAATCTCACCGGTAAGGTGCCACAACCCGATTCCGCCTGCAAATGAGGCGCAGGATTTCCAACCGAAATGGAACCTGCAATTGCAGCGATAACGTTTTCTAATTCAATTCAAAGATGCTTCGTATTTTCGAGGAAAATGGAAAATGAACTAAAGCTCACTCACAAAGAATTGTTATGGGTTCTTTTCTTTTTTTTTGCTCATTTTCATTCCACATAGCTTCAATCATTTTTATCTACCAGGCGGGAAAACACACACTCTCCATCTACTAAAAGCAATGCCCAAACCACCTAGACGTATACGTAACATTCATCTTGGCCACCCAGCCAGCCCCGCCGACTGCAGACAAACATTTTTCGCAAATTAAATGAAAACACCTGATGATATTCGGAGCAATAACTTCCGAGGACTTGTTTCGTAAAGAAAGGAGCTTGATTCCTCTTCCTGGATTCTTGTTTTGAAGAGTTGAGAGAATCAAGATTTTGAAAACACTCAAGACAAAAGCTTCCCTTTTTTAAATGAAAATAACTTTCATAATTTAAGAACAAGAACGCCTTTATTAATACTTTTAAAGGTCCTCATATTTCGAATGTGTAATTGTTTTAATAGCATTCCTAATAAATTAATTTAATTTTAACGTTTAAGCTGGGTATTTATAACTTCGAATTTTGTTTCTAACCCCAAAGCATCATCACGTTTTCCCTCTCGTTTCCCCAAAAAGATTTTTTGCGCAATTTGTTAGTCGGAAAAACAAAAAACAACAAAGTACAACTGGAAAAGAAAGATACAAAAAACGCAAAAGCAAAGGCAGCACAAACAAATGCTCGCCACGTTCTCATCCACAAAAAAAAAGTAGTTTCTAACAAAAACCAAAAGATTTTTACAAAATTAGTTTGCTCACACTGACTGCGCTTGCAGTGGCATAAGGAAAAACGTCTGATACATATTAAAGAGATGGATTCCTCTGGCCTTGGATTGTGCGACTGCGCAACGGGCTAAAAGCTATTCAGTTGTCAACAAAAAAATAAATTGTATAAATAAAGACAAAGGCATCGAAGAATCACAAGAAAGAAGCTCACAAAGCACTGAGCGCGCACTTTTGTCGTCGATTTTTGTTTCGTTTTAGCTCTCCCCTCATTTCATGGTTTGCCTGGCAATAAATGAGCTTCATTATAGTATGAAATTGAATGCCCCGAGTTGAGCTCAGCTTCAGAGAACAAAAAAAAAAAAAAAACAGCAGGCATATATACTTGGAAAGAAAAATAAACCAAAAACCAAAAACTGAAGTGGATCAAGTGCTCTTTTTTCAACTACGCCATTTTTGGGTTTCATCCAGCGGTGAATTGTTCTAGAAATTAATAACGAAACACTGTTTAAGGCATTGGCATAAATCATTTGAACAATTCTGTACAGTGTGGAGCGAAAATATAGAGAAGCAAAGTCAGGAAATAGTTAAAGAACATTGTAATTAAATTGGTGGCAATGTACTTTCTATCCTTCATCGTTCTTTATATAAAATATTCCGAAAATTTTACTTATTATCAAGCTAAGCATTAATTTAAGCTATGAAACGCACTGTCTATCTTGACATACACCATTTTGGGGTTCTGCAGATCCTTTTACGTAGACAGCTAGAAACTCGGTTATTAATAATTTTTAGTAAGCCTGCGTAATGAGGGTCTTGGCCTCCGTTTTTGGTTCTCTCCTTGTTTAATATAGTATTTTTTTTGTTTTGTTTTTCTGTCCGCTGGTGGTTTATTTTTTGTTTGTTTGTTTATTTTTTTGGTCATGCCGGGGCAACGAGTGTTAATGACATCTGAAGAACACGAACGAGTTTCGGGCCGCCTGTGCGAGTGACTCTTTTCGGTCTTTCTGTCAAGCGTTGAAAAATGTTTGTGCATGAGAAATTGCCTCGCTGCAGTAGACACATAAATTCCCATTTAGCATCGTCAAATTAATGACTTCAAAAAAGGCCTCTAGTCTCACCCCAATCCCCTCTCTAGTAGTTGTGGTTTTTTTTTCCCGCCTCTGTAGAGATTTAGCTTGGAGACTTGGCGCAACACAGCTGATCGCGGACTTACACAGGTGATGTGATGAGCTCACCTGTGTGGAAGTGGAAAAACTTGTCCAACTACTTTTAACCGGCTGCCGGCCGGCAAAACAGCGAACAACAACACACACACTCGGCACACTTACAACGTGCTACAGACACAACCACAAGATGCCACTGAATGAAATTATATAACACGACTATTATCGTCGTTGTCGTGTTGTCGTCGTTGGGGGCAATTTGTATGTTAGTTTTTCCAGCGAAATTCGGGCTGGGCTGGGCTTTATCGTCTAAGCCATGTGAAACTTTTAAGGCTTCTTGTGTCTGCCGCCGGCGGCGGCGAAGGAAACGAAACTTGCTTTTGGCGGTTCTTTTTATGGGTTTTTCCTGGTTGGGTAGCAACAAGCGGATGTACTTGTCCTACAGTGTTTTACGCCATATCTGTCAGTGCGTTTAGTTCTTAACTTTAGCGAGTTGATTTATATAAAAAGAACACAGCTGTTACCAGGAATTGTTCAGTTAGAGAACAGACTTGGGCTTTTAATTGGAGTAAATGGAAGCTTGAGTAATATTTCTACTTTTTTAGACAATTTCTATAATTTTTATTTGATTTCATGCACTTTTAATGACAGGCCTTAACTAATGATAGCTTCTAAATGCAATTAGCAACACCTTTAATGTCCAACTGATATGTCAAAATAGTTATTAATGGAATGCTGATATAAATACCTTGATTAATTTAAAAATACAGTAGCCTCAGTATAAATGTTTACTGATCAATAAAATAAGGCAATAAAAGTGGCACTTTAACAATCTCTCGAGATGTCCGACAAATTCTTTATAATTAAAACGATAAATAATTCTGATGAAAGAGTCATGAATAAATTATACAGCTAATACTAATCTTTAAGCCCGGCTTAGATTTATTTTTTCAGCATGTTATGATACTGAGTCACCTAGACAGTTGTTTCCTCAGAGTGTTTGTAATAAAAAAGCAAATACCATTGTACTTTTCGTAAAACATATACAATGACCAACTGGCCGGCCGTTGAATGCAAATTGAAAAAGCGGAATCATGTTTAATGTCTGATTAGCATGCGACTATTAATAGAGGCGACTCGGAGAGAGACAGGTCTAAGTGAATTTTGCGGCACGTAGAGTCGCCCGGGCGCCCGGGCGGCACCTGAGGTGGCCCTTGGGCCCGAACTCTGGCTGAGATGGATGATGACACTTGGGTCGTGCTCCTCTCCTTGGGAGCCTCACACAATAATTAGCAAGGTAATCACGTGCAAGTAGCTGGCTTTTGGGCTGCGGGTTTAGCAGCTGCCAATTTCAATTAAAGCCAAGAAGCTGGGCCGGCCTGCCTGCCTGCGCCTGGCTGGCCAGAAAGCAGCTCCCTGGACGGGGCTTTTAAATGAGCGCCGTGACTAATTACAAATTAAATTGACAGAAAACGTGTTTAACCTGGCTGCATTTTCACGTTCTACATAATTTATGAGTCAGCCCTTTTGGGGCCAGGACCAGGACCAGGGCCAGGACCTTTTTTGATCAGGACAACACCTCGCCACAGGTCGAATGAATGGGTCAGCTGCAGGTGTAACTCTGTCGGACAGGTAAGCCCTTGGCTTTTGGCCTTCCCAGTTGCCAGCTTCCAGTCGTTGCAACAAGTTAAGCCGCCGTTGACGTGTTGAATGGTCAGCGTTTTAGTTGTTGCACCTTTGACATCCTGCGCAAATACTCGTGCGCGTGTAAAAGCTGCCAGCAGCTTAGTCCTTGCCACGCACAGATATCAGCAATTAGTTGGCCGGCTTTTGCACCCTACATCTCTTAATATTTATCATTTTTTTACATACAGAGAGCCGTATCTTTTAATCCCGTTCATTTACAGCTCAACTTGTCCAGAGCTGAAAGGTAAACAAAAGTTTGAATCCTTTCATTTGCCATGCAATTTGAACTGAAATTATTTGCGAATTTCCTTTGAGTAAGTATCGCAAATTGGAACTGGGTCAATAATTGGAAAAAATTCATTTGCAGGGCTCGTTCTCTTTTATCTGTAACATTTATAGTATGGCAATTCATGTTTTAAGCTCAATGCTTCAGTAGCGCCATTCATTTTTAAGGATAAAATGATTTTAAATCATTTTTTATCTAGACTTTTTTTCAATATAAGGAAGAACTGTATCACAAACGTTCACATGTCTTACTCTCTCCCTCTCTCTCTGCAAAATGACCAGCAGTAGCGAACGAGAGAGTTTTTTTTACATGCACTCTAAGAGAACTTGTCATTTTTTCTGACATTTATTGCAAGGAAATTAAGTAAGAGTTTTACGAAAATTGTATATACGTTATATAATTAGGCTAGGAAAGATAAAATTTATAAGATTTTCTGATAACGATTTTAAGCAAATGTAATAAACATTCACTAGTCTCTATTATTTCCCTCGTTCGTGGGATATAATTTTTATTTCGTTCACCAAATCTGCGCCTATTCCACAGGTAAAAGATTACCCATATTTCCAATGAAGCTGCCATTGAAAAATACTGCCAACACACAAACAGGAGGATATACGGGTAAAATCAGGACTGACAGCTAGTTGGGTTAACACGGCAAACGTTCCTTGCAGCACAAAATTGGTTATACGCCCAAGTTTGACACGCCTCCGACAGCATTTCTGCTCTCTCTCCATGGAGAAAGAGAGCTTGTGTGGAGAAAGTGTGTGTGCAGGAGACGCCGTATAGTTTTAATTAATTTAATTTCACGCTCATAAAATGCCAAACAATGTGAAAAACTCATGCACACATGGCGAACAGCGGACAGGAGGGGAAAAAGCGCGTAAGCACAGTCAGGATTTTGGATAGAGATCCGTTGGGAAAGTTCTGAAGGCTTTAAAATTGTCCTGTCAGCGGGTCGTCCGCCTGCAAATGACAAGGAGTGTAATTAAAAGCACACACACACGTACAGTTTTATCAACTAAATTTGTCATAATTGAATTGCAACGGAAATATATAGTTCTCTCTTTGGTTTTAAATTGAGATCGAGTCGCGCGTTACCGAGATCGACAGCAATTGAAGGCACTTAGCCCGTATCCGTGTCACTTTGAATCAGCTAAGTAATCAAACTTGAATGCTCTTCAAATAATATTAAATGTGGCTGCTGGTTGACTTTCTGGGTTGCCACACACGCGAAGGGGAAATCGGCGAGTAACTGCGCAATCCAACTTGTAAGCCGCAAAATGTGTGTGGCAAGCCGCAGATTGCAGTGACATATAAATCTAATGAATTGGTCAACAATTTGGAAATCATAAGGTTCTAGAACACATGCGACTTTGTCAAGCAATAATAATCCTATACGCTCTAATAACACCAAACATTACTTGAAGGTGAAGCAGGCAAGCATATCTTGTCAGATTCCTATTATGTTTCTTTTATTTTCCTTAATTAACACAAGGAATTTTCTTAATTATTGCTTACTTTGCTATTAAGTAAGTTCTAAACACAGCGGGGAATCAGTGATCGTGTTAAAAGTAATTCAAAAACACATGCTTATAATTAAGGGAGTCAGCAGAATAGCCAGCTGGTGATGGCAGAAAGAGTCCCCCTCTCAAGATACACACATCATGGAATTTTACAAGGTTTTTTTCTATTTTTTGTTTTCGCCGATTTGTTTACTCTCTTTACCATTTCAGTTTCAGATGGTTTGGGGAATATGTTTTGTATTTAGATTGCTAATGTTTTGGTCTGCTGAATCGCATAATAAACACGAACATGGAAATCAACACGAACTGCAAATGTAATCGCCAGGCATCACCTTCTTTTCAACAGAACCCTCAAACGCTTCTCTCATATTCCATTTGACGAAAAAAAATCTTGTGAATAGGTTTGTCTTCGTTTTTTTGAGGATTGTGCAATTTCCCATTTCCAATTCCTTGGAATATCTGATGATCACAAATGTTGATCTCTGGGCTCATGCATAAATATTTGGCTGACGAGGTTCGGTTTGCCATCTGAATGTGAGATCTCAATCTGTGTATATGATGATCACTGTCTCATTGACTTGGGGCCACTTCTTCCAAGTGAATTGTGCTGCGGTTGTATATTTTTCGAGCAGAATTTGGGATATCAAGAAAAGTCGTAAATTAAGCATTGGGAAAATAAATTAAACGGACTTCAAAAGGCGGTCTCCTTTTATAATTTATCATTGTTTGGTTTATAATTTAGTTCAAAGAAATAAAATCAATTGTATGTAATTTGTTAATTTCAAATCCTGTCCTTTTCTGTCAAAAAAAAAATATAATACGGAACGGAAAAATATTTGGGTGAATAACTACAGATTAAATACAGCCTCTTGCGCCCCCATATCGACAATAATAATGAATAATTATCTAGAGTTATGGAGGAAAATGTTTTTCCACCACGTAATGCTTTAAAATTATGGTTATATTTTGATCAAATATATTTTAATTGTTCCTGAATCTGGATTTATACGAAAGCTGCTGGTTATGTATTTAGTTTTTATATAGAATTTGTATTTGCACTTATTTTTGCTTTATTTTATGGCTACACTTACGCTGTATATTTCAAAATCTTCGTCACTATTTCCCGATTCCGGAGACTCAGGTTCGAAGTCAGCCATTTATTAGCCACGTATTTGAAGGAAAAAAACTGAATTTAGACCGGAGACGAGTTAAGCACAAGTGAACAGATTTATGAAAATTAAAAAATTAAAAGTAACTTAAAACACATCCACCTCGCACGAAAGATCACACGAAAGTGAGTTTTTTCTGAGAATGCTTTCTTTCAATAATTTGACACTTGAAGCATTAGCCTGCTTTTCTAAATATAAAAACTTTAAGTAAATATTAATCCTAGTAAGCTATGATAATTTTTTTTATATGACAATTATAATTGTAATATTGTAAATTTCTAATTGGTACCTATCATATAGAATATATATATATATATAGAAATAATATATCCAATAGAATTGCCAACTTCTACAGTTACTGTGACTAATAACCAGCGAATACCGTATGAATCTTCTCCGCCGCTGAATCTCGAACCTCATTAAGGCAATTTTCCCATTAGCAATGGTAGAATCTGAATTTGAAATGTGTAGAAAATAGGTGTGGGAGTGGGATCTTTCGTTGCCATAATTTATAGTTTCTATTTGCGGTCAATTAAACATCCATCTTGGCTCGCTCTGATAACCCGAAGCGATGAGAGTCACACGGATACGGAAAGACAGCAGACAATGCATTTTGGCAGACGTCCAAGCAGAAATGCAGAGAAATCCCCAGTATTCCCAACTAAGTAGCTGTGGCCAAAGTGCCAGCCACCTGTTGGTTGCAAAAGTGCCTTTGCCTGGTGGTGCCTTTGGATGTCTGTCAGTTGGGTACCAGCAGTGCCCTGTGTACTCCACCTCGCCACCCGGAATTATCATCATCATCATCCGTCAGGCAGGCAGCAGTCGGAAGGCAAGCAGGCATGGCAGGCCAGACAGTCCGGGTATATATCTTCCCTTCGGTGGGACAATGCAGAGACATTTCTCTTGCATGGAACTCGAGCTCACTAGGAAAATGCTACATTTTGGCTGGCAAATCACGCAAATGAAATGCACAAAATATGCGCCATTTATAACATGCTACGTCCAACTCCGAGCCCCTCCGTTACCGCGCCTGTGGCCTGTGGCAGCTTGTACGTGTGGCAGAGTCTGGCTAGAAATGTGGCAAAAATTATGAGCCAACAACAGGCAACAGGCTGACAGGCGGCCACTTATGCACTGAAAATAATACTCCAAATGTATTTAATGTATTGCAAATTCTAGTCAAGTAAAAGTGTAGTTGAATCTGTCAAAGACAAACAAGCGGACATGGCTAAATCGACCTGTCTGGTGTTGCTCATCTAGAATTTAAAGGAAACGGGGTACAAATAGACAAAAAAAACTTGGGTACAACCTTCAGAGGCTTTCCTTAACGCTCTTTCGGAGTAAACCGATCATCTTAAGCTTAATTTCTTGGAAACTCAACTATTTTTTAATTTTTAGAGTGTATCCCAAAGAAAACCAAAGACATTGCACACGCATTACAGGCAGGGAAAGGCCGGCTGCCTTATATTATATGGACTCCCACTCTACTTTTTTCCGCAGTTCCGACCCCTTATCCCCTCTCTCCTCCCCTTACACCTCACCACCCCCCCTGGCCACACTCAATTGCGCGCTAATTTAGCGCAGCTCGCACTTAATAATTTCTTTTCATAATTGAGTAAAAGGCAAAACAGAGAGAAATAAAAGTGACGGAAAGCGAACCGGTGGGGCATAGACACGACGCCACTGCAATTGAAAAAGGGGACAAATGGCCGGCGGTGGGGGAGCAGAGGCCACTTCAGAGAGGGTTGTCCCTGAGAATATCTTGAGGAATATATATTTTTGTATAATAAAATAAATTCCAACTCAAAATTCACAGTATATTTGCAAAAAACACCCTATGTAATCGATTGCTCAAAGAAAAAGTTTAAATTTTCGTCTTCCTACATAATAATTGATACAAAATAATTTGGATTATTTTAACTTCTTTGCTAGCAACCCTCGTAGATGTCATTTAAACTATCAAGCATTGCACACACGCAGAAAAAAAAACAGAAGACAAACACCATGACGCCTTGATTGAGCACACTCTAGTGCTCTTTTTCCACCCATTCATTCATTTTCCTCTAAAGTCTCGCAAAAGATTTATGACAACTGCATTTTTGGATGAAAGGAGGCAATGCATACACTTCACTTTAATCCGAATAAAATTAACTTTGAAGTTGAAACAATTAAGGGAAGAAACAACTGCCAAGAAACTAGCTATCTCTGGGGCAAAAAGTTTTCAAGATGTGGGGAAAAGACCAGGCAGCGCTAAGTAGGTGAAACCTAATAGAGCACAGCAAAAAAAATAGAAAGAAAAAAAACCAGTCTCGACCTAATAGATCGTTTATCTGCTCTTTGTGGCACATGATACCTAGACAAGTTGGAGGGCAAATTTGCTGGCAATTAATTTCCAATTGCGGGGCCTATTGATGACACTTTGAGCAACGACTTAATTGGGCATCGGTTACCCGCAACAAGAGCAACAAAAGGCCCCAGAACCCAAACCCAAACCCGAACTCAAGCCTACACACAACACACACACACTCCCATCCCATTTGAGTTTGGGAAAAGACATTAGGAAAACATAATGCGTTTGTCGATTAATCAACTGTCCAAATAGAAGTAGTTAGGGTCGTGTCGTGCTTCCCTCGCTTTTCGGCTTGCTTAACTAATTTATAGGATTTTTATCCAGGATGTGAGCTCGGAATTTGGGGGGCGTGATAATTGCACTATAAAAATGCGCAACTGGGGAAAATAAATTAGCTTGTGTTGCCGCCGGTTTTTCGTCGACGGGCAAAATAAATCTCAATTTATATGAAAATCGATTACGTTGCGCATTATTAATTATTTAAAAGGTTTCCACGGAAATGGCCAGGAAGTTGCTCGCTTTCTGCTCTCTGTTTGCCATCCCCTCGAGGTAATTAATAAATAAATTAATGGCCAAAAATGATTACAACTTACGTTTTCTTTTTCGTCGTAGTGTAGCAAACTTACCTGAAAGCAAAAAAACAGAGAAAAACGCAAAATTTAATTTCATTGTTGTAAGTAAATGTTATTCGAGCATAAATTATGGCATGTTTGAAATTGAAAATTCATCAAAATGTGGGGCATAAATCACCGGGACAGGAATGTGCGAAAAATTAATATCAATATTTTTTCTTCTTCTTTTCTGGCTTAGTATGTGCGGTTTTTTTCTTTGTTCAATTTATTAGTGTCAAAATGGCAACAAAAGGCAGGCGGCTGAGTATCCTTTGGTCGCAGGACAAAGCAGCAAATTTATCACGCAGCCCTTAACAATTCTTTTTCCCTTCAAAAAAAAAAAGAAGAAAATTACACTGAACGTGTAACAATGATAACTTGCCCCAGCCGTGTGTGGTGTCATTGGCTTGGCCATTGTGCTTCTTTTGGCCTCTTTTGTGTCGCATAAGTCATTTCGGCCAGCTCAAATAATTCATAATCGATTCTCAAAGGCGCTCAACGCCCTATCCCCTGGCTCAGCCCCCGCACATTTCTCTGGAGACAAGTTCGTTAGGTTTTTTTCTTTTGGCTAGGCGAACGAAGAAGGTCCAACATTTACTTATGAAAATCAAAGTGAGTCCTGGGGATTCACAGGAAAAATAGACAGTGGAGTTTGGGGAGTGCGAAGTACCAGAAGTGGGGGTAATGGCTGGAACAAGACAAACACGGCACGCTCGCTGAATTTCTATTAAGCCAAATAACTCAAAAGTAATTGCCCGGGCGTTGTCGAGGTAGCAATTGCACTCAACTCGAAGCTGGCAAGTGGCTCCCAACATCCTGGGAGAGGGATCATCAATATGTGCACCTTAATGGATGCTTAAATAAATTATAACTTCAAATTGCGATTGCCAAAGCGCTCGCTCGTCCTTAGCCTGGCGCCAAACTAACCGGAGTTGCGGCAGTAGCGGCACGTACAGCTAAATACATTACGCTCGACTGCAGTTGTGCGAAAATATTTACACGTGATTCCCAAATCCCTCTCAACCGAAAAAAAAGGAGACTAACTTCTCAGTTATTCTTTCGGCGCTGCCACAAGTTGGGGAAACAGATCATTAAAGTTTTATTAGCTCCATTTCGATGCTCACTGCGAAAAAGGAGCATTACTTTCAAATACTGGTGATTTAATAATATAATTACATGAAAAATTAACTTTAAAAAGCATTGAGTTATTAGAGAAACTTAGCGGTAATCTTTACAAAATGGATGTGAATTAAATAGGCACAGAAAATAGCAATATATTATTTACTACATCTTTATCTTTATTTGTACTATTTAGATTTATTAATATCTAGAATCTTCTGCCTGAAACGCAGCTCCTGGGCTTATATCAAAGCTGGCTGGCTGACTGGCTGCCTAATTGGTCTGCGCAAACGCAATTAGCGGACTGATGGGCCACAACCCAATGAGCTGACCCCTCCGCCCCGTTAGGGCCCTCTGATCTCCGGAGCGTCTCTTTAAACGGGTTAGCAGCTGTTCCGGGTAGCAGCAGGACAAGGAGCTGTAGCGACCTCATTGCACTCGAGAGCGCAATCGTTTAGCGACGTGATGCAAGCCAAAGGAGCCAGAGGAGCAGAGTGAAGGATCCAAAGGAGCCATGGAGAGGCGCCGAGGCTTGCATACAAATTGGCGCACGTGTGTGGCAAGGTGGAGTGTATGGTGGGAAGAATATTGTTGAAAGCCTTGCCACACAGCACGCAGGCACACACACACACACTGGGTCAAACGTGAGCCTTTCAAATGCTAAATGGACATTGCTTAATTCCATATTCCATGGCCCCAAGGAGCTACCACACACCGAAGCTTGTGCAGCTCAGCTCTGGCATCATAATAGCTCATTATGCTGCTGCTGCTCCTGCTGCTGCTCCAGCTGGTCTTGGCTGCTGCCCCTGCCTCTGCCTCCCAAAGTTCATTAGCTAAAAGGCCGTCAAACCCATCATCAGACCAAAATGCACCAAGACGGAGATTTCGATATTTGAACAAGAAATTGAACAACAAGAAATATGTATATTTATACAAAATACATACCAAAAGTATTATTAGTTTTTAGGAAATCGAACTGAGTTTCAACATTTTAAAATAGATGTGGCATAAATATACACTCAAGACTTATTACCTTATATCTGCTACATTTTTTTTAAAGTTAACAAAAAAATGAAATTCATAATTAATAACCATAAAAAATGCTGTAAACAAATAGTTTACCGCATAATTCACTTGAAGCATCATCTACACGTTATAAACCATTCTAAAATCATTTAATACATCATCAGAAATCTTGGCAAATTAATTAGCTATCCTATCGGTTAATTGGACATCGCCTCTTAGTTTATCGGACAACTATATCTCCCGCAAATTCTCACACACCTCTACTATATATTCAACTATATGCACATATCAAATTTATTTCTCTTTTTATTTCTACGTCGCGATTTATTTTTGGTTCGGCGTCAAGAAGTGCATAACTTGGCCACGCTCCAACCAAACGAACCGTTTCTAACTCAACCCACGCCGTCGCATAAGACAATATAGAATAGTGTACGGATGAATATGTCCCAGAGATATTTAAAAAGGCATTTTTTATGAGCAACAAGTGTGAGATCAAGTGGACAAATAAGCCACAGCCAAAAAATATTAATATTTCTTATTTTATTGACCATGGAGACGGTGCTATTCGAAACTATTAGCCAAAATGATGCAAGGAACAAGTCAATAGCTATTCAAATATAAATAAATAATATTAAATGGATGTCATAGATCAAACGAATTTAATTAGCAAGGGTGGGCACCAGTTCTGAAGCCAGGAGCCTCTCCGTAAGCACCCTGGTTTCTGTAGAGCTTAGTGCGTAGTTCATGTATTCTTGATAATTCTAAAGAAAAATTAGATTTTTGTAAGCTCCTTCTTTCTCTTAGAAAAACTTAAATGACAAAGCACTAGCAGCTCATAAAGAATTAAGAAGCTAGGACATCATCTTACACGATATGAAACGCACTGTATGCTTTTTATTCATTTTCTCAACTCCCTCCTCCCCCCTTAGAATATATATGAAAAGTTTTATTTAAGACGGCGCCCACTTTGAATTGATAATTTTGTTAAAAGCGCTCGGACATTAGCCACTCTCTGGTTAGCCGCATTAATCTTCGACAAAGATTACCCCCAAGATTATTATGATCTTTAATACATGGGAAAGTGTGTATGCGTTGTTTTGGTGGCCATAAATCCATGCCATAATTATGCCACTAAAAATATACAATTTGTTGCATTGTTTATACGCCGCAACCGACGAAACTATGGCTACATCCATAAATTCCATTTTGCTGCTGTTTCCGGTGATTTTGCAAAAATAAAATGTATATCAAAATCTAAATTCAGGCGTTGAGGTAGCATTTTGGGGTTTTGATTTTTAAGTAGGTGGAAAGAGCTTTGATCGCCTTACGACACAAATTTATAGTTGACATTTATAACATAAGGGGAATACATCTTTTGAAACATGTCCATTTATCTTTCTTTTGAGGAACCGCACATGAAAATGTTTTTCAAATAATGCCAATTTAATTGGTTGTTAATGAGGAATTAAAGGAAAACAAGCTATAATTTAAAGGATTTTGGGATTTACAAATATTTGTTTAAGCTCATAAATATTTTTGAAAATTAATTTAATATATAAAAACATGATTTCCTCAATGGAACTGCATTATTTTCCCATTTTTTTTTTTTTTTTTTTTTTTTTTGTTCATTGAGTGTAAACATATGGCGTGATATAGCGAGAGGATAAATAAAGACTTTGGTCTGTTGGAGACGCGTGCTCCAAGATTGATGTCACGATATCGTGCCGGAGAAATGATTCACAATTGTATATACTTTCTCCCTCTCTCTCAATTTAGATGGATCTATGCAAATTCTTGCCGACCAACCACTCGCCTACTCTGACGATTCAATTAATAAAACATTACCAGCCTGGCATACTTGACAAGCAGCCATAAAAACAGCTGTGGGGGGGAAAATGGAGGGAAAATGGAAAAGCACATGGTCGTTAAAAACGTGCAAATGCAACGGCATTTGATGGACAACGTTCTGATCTCGAGCAGGAGGCCTCCCATAAAACCCAACATGAATTATATATATAAATGTATATTTAAAATTGAATGGCGCAAAGCAGGCGGCAACAGACAAATTCATAAGTTTTCATTAGCGCCAAGATTTACACGGCGAAAGAGCCATTAAAACGTCCCCAACTATTGACTTATGACCGCCAAGAGGTCCACATTAAGTCAGCCCCCTGGCAGACACACACACACACCCAATTATCTGGCAACATGCAAGAGACATGAAAAAGGAAATGGAATCGTAAACATTATTTTTAGATCCTGAGCGAAATAGAATTCGAGAAATTTTGTATAGTATCTTGGACATGCACGAAATGTCTGGTTTAAGCCGCTTGGCAAACGGCAGCGGGCACTTCATCTAATGAACTGACTCTGAGCGCACACCGAGCGTATACGCAATATGTGAAAATTGAAACTTTATTTACTGTTAATAAAATACAATCGAGAATTCATTTATTTATCTATGGCACGATGCTGAGAAGAAATTGTAGCGCAAATATTTGCAATTCAATTGCAGCGGCAACAAAATGCACAATACATTGCGACGACAGCAGAAATCAAATCGAAATAAAATATAAAAATATCTGCCAGTTTTACCAATGGCTGCCTGCCTGCCTGCTGCTGCTATGAAAAATATTCTAGGAAATAGACAGACAGACCAATAACATTTACATGTACGTTTTTTTTTATACGAAAACCAACACAAATGTTTCAAATTCTTTTTGTATGTTGACACTGGAGCTGCATTTACAGCTGGATGGCTCTTAAGTCTACTTATAATATTAGGTTTTAGAAATAAAATAAAATTGGTGTGTGTTCACTTACAGTTTGACTCATGCTAACAACAGTTTTTGCCCCTAGACAACCACAAAACAACAAACTTACCTAAAACGAAAAGAAAGGTAAATAGAACATATTGTTTGTGGTGTTTTTTTGGATTTAAGGATATCCTTAGCCTATTTAAACAGTACTTTATGGGTTGGGAAGTTAGAAAAGTTAGAAAAGAACAGAACAGAGGCGGAACAGAGGCCACAGAAGATCATCATGCAAACTTCCGCTGCCGGCAGCACAATTGGCAAAAGCGTTTTTTTTTTTTTTGTTTGTAAACCACTGACCCTATTTATATATTATTGTTTATTTTCAATTGTTTTCGCCTTTCGTTGTTATTCGAGACGCGTTTATTTACACAAGAGCAGCAAGATGCTTTTTTAAGCAGAGAAGAAAACACGAGTACAGCGAGATAAATTGAGAAATCTACAATAAATTTCTAGCAAGGAAATAAAGCAAAGAAGTATATAAATAAGCAAGTAAAGGATCGGTGATTAAAACAATAGATCAATACAAATAAAAACGTAAATAAGTAGACAAGGGTGAGAAAATAAATAGAACATTTATTGGATTATTTTTCAGGAATCTTAGTATGGTTAACAAAATATTAAAAGAATCATAAGCTTTTCAGGGAACCCGCAGGGCATTTTGCGTTTTTACCGCAGATGCAGCACTATAATTCCCAACTAGAATGTTGGGATTTAATTTATTTATTTACTTTTCGATATAGTATTCTAATTAATGTATAAATCGTGTACCGCGTATCATTACTAATCTATTTATCACATTAATTTTGTTAAACACTTGGTAAAAAAAATTTTTTTTAAATCACTAAAACTGAGTCAGTACTATAATCAAATGGGTAAATATAGAATTCATTCACACAACTTTTTAGTGGACGACACACACACAAAGTAGTAAACGGAAATCTTTCCAAGCGTTTAATAGTGTGTGAAAAGGTAATTTGCATAAAACGCACACCCACAAACACACACATGTGCTAAACCTTTTCCCATGTGTTATTTACATTGTTGTTGCTGTGCTGTAATCGTTTCAATTGTTGTTGCCTCGTATCTTTGTTGCTAATAAATCGCTTATCTAATTTGTTGCTATTTACCTGACTCGCTCGCTTTGCCGGGTGGTGTTGTTGTCCGACGGCAAACACGAATATATATCATCAAAAAGACCACGCACACGAACTCCCCATATAGTATATACATATATGAGGTCTCATCCTTATCTAAAATGCCTAAGCTTTCCATCTCGCTTTTACACGCTCCATTCCCATTAAATGGCATACATTTAAAATCTGTGCGAAATTTTATTGATTTTTACGAGCATTTAGGCGCACCTAATGAGCAGGGCACACTTCAACAGAACATCTGGGCAACCAACGAAATTCTACTACCATAAATTATGGATTTGATAAAGAGCATTGGGGCAGATAGGGGGCGAAATATAGGGTAAAATCGAGAGTGACAAAACAACGATTACTGAGTTGAGTGACCAAGCGGACAGTTGATGTTGTCATCAAAGTTATTTAATATTAATAATAGCCAAATTCAAAGAAAAGGGTTTGGGAGTTTAATTCTTAGAAAAAAATATTATTTTTATAAATAATACAACAAATTTAAATCCGGGTTTAAACTTAAATTGAACTACTGAAGAATTTCAAAAAGAGAAAAGTGTGAAATATTTGAAAAAATGATTTTTATCTATATTTCAATATCTTTTCGGATATATCAATATTATTATTAGTCGTGGAGAACACAAATTATTTCAAAAAAAATATATCCATAGTTTTAAAATATATTAGATATTAGTAAATTTACTTGACTTTTTCTTGGTTTTATATTGGTGCGATATATAAAAAATAATGGGAATATATCGCATCGTAAAAATATCGATTTATATCAGAATAAAATGTCCGCATAAAGCTGATTATAATATAATATTAATTTCCTAGCTTTCATGACTACATTCTTAAAAAAATAAAATTATATTTACTTTATATTTCTTCATAGTGTAGGTTCCTATAACTCACGAGTGTTCTTAACAACTTGAAACATCCATTTTTTTTCCAACCTTAGGTTCATTGCCTGCTCAAGTGCAGGGCTCTTCAGCCCTCCAACAACTATCAACGAGTCCAAGTCGCCTTCCAACGTCTCGTGTCAATATTTATCTTCTAGTGAAACCCCGTCCTCTGCTCGACTGAATCTTGTGCTGTCTATTTAGCACAAGTTTTGCATATTTGATTCCATGACTGGCGAGGCCAAGCACATTGACATCCCGTGGAGTAGAAGAAGGGACAGTTTCGGACCACCACCAAATAGTTTTGGGTCCAAACTCAGACAAAGGGCCCGAGAACAACTACTACTACTGCTGCTGCTGCCGATGATGGGGAGATGAAAGGAGTAGAAATTGGCCCACGGCTGGCAGCATGCCCAATTTTGGATGACATCGAGAGATGAGAAAAATGCCAAATACTTGGCGCACACACAATGCCAGAAATCTCAATTATTTAGCCAAACATGTGTTAGCTGTAGCATTGCTGCATAGTCGGCAATCCCTCAGATACGCGTGCTATAAGATATACGTATACAAAGAAAGCGGCGAGATCGCGAAGAAGAACGAGTGGTTTCCATCGTGTAAAGCGACAGGCTACCATAAGTCAAATTGAAATCTTGTCAGCAGACCAAGAAATGATCTCTAGCCAGTCTAAAAAAAATGCTCAAACATAAGAACCAGAAAATGCTACTGGGTGCCGGGTCGAGAGAAATGTTATTTATTTGCAACACAGAAATTTAATTGAAAACACAAATGAATAGTGTGGCAAACATAACCCAGAAAGCAAATCAAATATGCCAACGAAATGCAAGGCAAAAATCAATTTGCTATAGTGCAAATGAAATAAAATTGGCAAATATCAAATGTCGCTCACGCAAAATAGGAATAGAAATGGAAATATAAATGCAAATGGAAATGAAAAGAAGAATTTAAGAAGAAAATCAAATGAAGTTGGCAACTAGGATTTCTTATTTAATTCCTTAGACTTTATTAAAGTTCGTATGCATTTTTTTCAGTAAATTAAGGCAAACATGATTTGTAAGTCTTGTTCTTCACAGAACAGACAGCAAATATTTCTGGCATTTTCTGGCAACACATCTCTTACATACTTCCATCCTTCTTGACCAAAAATGCAGTGCATTATGCAAAAGGACCAGCTTAAACTTCATTTAAAAATGCCACCGAGTGGAAAACAACCTTGGAAAAGCGTACATACAACACCCAGGGCCACGAGCCAAAAAAA